>KN484714.1:3733-46481 GCA_000787095.1 Periophthalmodon schlosseri
ACACGGCTGGCCTGTTATTCTGTTTTGAACGCTGGAACAAAAGTTTGATTTGCATGGCCTCCGCTGCTGATCTGATCCCATTGAAGTCTTAAAAATCCCTCCAATATCCCAAAGACCCCATCATCCGTGTGAAGCTCAAACCGTTTATTTATCTGTGAGCCAAACAGGCCTGGAGCGCTCTGTGATGCAGCCCACACGGAGCCCCCCCACAAACACGTCTTCTGCCGTTTACACACACACACATAATGATGTCTGTGCATTTTAACTCAACGTAATGCACTGGGTAATCTGTCTATGGCAAAAGGTGCAAAGACTCATAATCTCATGTTATTGTCAAGCCTCCATAGTTGCTTGAAATAGCAATGAATAGATGAAAGGCTCAAGTGCAATTATTTTCATGCCTATTTTTGTCCCTAGATTGTGAGAATGGCTTCCGGCTTCTGGTTCCGAGTTTGACTCCTGAGTGGGTTTCCACTTCAGTTTTCCCCATCAACCCAAACATGCGCAATGCAGAATCCTCCAGCTAAGATAGTCCTGACCAAGCCAAGCTCAAGATCTAGAGAGGACTTATGGAGCTCACTGCTCCTCACTGGTAGCCCCAGTGGCATTGCCTGAGGTCCAAAATACACACTTCTTCAATACTTTACGAAGGTGAGAGTGCGGTCACCAGTGACCCTCCCCGTTTTCAAATGGGTGTGATTAACAGGTGGATTAGCCAGGGACATGCATGATCTGTCCGTATCAAAACAAAAATGGCTGCAGAATCAATGAGTGAAGCACTAAACTCTGTTAATCTGAGATGACAGAAATTTCATTTTGTTTGTAAATGAAAATGACAAATGAGCTCCTTCGTTTCACAAGTCACTGAAAAAAACAACCTGACTGCACGATCACGTTTGATCGGGCTCGAGGCGTGATGGAGGGAGTGCGGACTAGACTGATACCCATCTGTGTAAAAAATACAGACAGATATCATTCTGTTGGGCAACCAGTGGCAGTGAAGGATGGGTCAAATGCAGAAGACAAATTTCCCTATGGGGACAAACTTACCTTAACACGTTATTCACTTTTAAATTATGATTCTTGATGGCCTTATATTATAGAAATGAAGTCATTTCCTTTTCTGAATGTGTAGACAGGGGGTCTACTTTTTATTGCCTGTTTTGACATTTTATTTGCTCAAGATCAAGTAAAATCCAATAAAAAAAAATTGTGATATAAAAAAATTGTGATCAATCAATGTGAGAAAATACTCATAAAATCCAGGCTTGCATTATTTATATTTGAGATACAAAGTTAAAGCAAAGACATCTTGACAGTGTTTGTATACTCCAGACAGAATTACAAGTATTAATCAAATGTGAAGTTATCTGTTCCTTGTTCGAATGACAGGCCCTGTGACAGCTCCCACTCACAGAAGTCTGTAAAAGGCTTCCACTGAAAACAGAATATCTGCTTATTAATACACTTGTAAAACCGAAATTTTGTTTTAGTCCATGATCTATGTACTCCCCATGTCCTTACAGACCCTCAAAAGTTCAAACTAATTCCCCGCAGCTGCTCCGAGGTCGTTAATACTTTGATTCGTGAGAGGGTTGGAAAGTGTTGATGTGGTCCTTAAATAGCTGCAAATAGGTAGTCTCAGCCCTTGTGAAGATGTTCCCCGGATACTTCTACAAATAAAATGCTGCCTTTGCTTGGGGTGAGCGTCTAACTCCCCTCACTATATGGCAGCGGCTTGATGAATGCTTCTTGTGGCTCTGACTTAACCAAGTTCATATTGAAGCGTTCCCTGGAGCGTTGCCATCAATCAAAGCCTCTCCCAGGAGCTGTCAAGCCATTTTTGTCTGGCTTCATCTGCCTCTATCCCGGGCCGTTTTGCAACACAACAAATGCAATATCCGGCCCACCTCATTTGCTCCTATTACAGGCACGGCTCACACTATTTCCTTTGTGACGCCCCTGGGTTGTAAGTTTAGCATGTTCCATTTTACTTATATAATGTGAGGGCTTCATATTAGTGACGTAATATCTCCAGGTTCAGTTTTCAGTGTCTTCTGTGTTTGTGTCCAAGTGTCTGGTTTTAAATATGAGAAAATGGGTTAGTATCAAAATTGCCAATCAAAAGACAATAGGTTGAGTTCTGGTGGGATCACACTGCCCATAGTTTAAAACTGAGTTACAGGGAACGTGGGCTATAGTAGAATATATAGTGGACTTTTATGTTTCCAGAATCCAAACGTTGGGTGACAGTAGCTCAGTTTGGCCACTGATCCAAAGGCTCGCAGTTCGAATTCTGATCTCGACATGAATATCATTGGGAAAGCAGTCAGATCCACTGACCCACAGGCTGGAGGTACGATTCCAGCTCCCACAGGTGAATGCTGTCGTTAACCCACCTTGCCCTCAGTGTCTGCGTACACTGGTGTATGAATGTGTGTGTGAATGGGTGAGTGGTTATTTGATGTAAAGTGCTTTGAGTGCCATGAAGGTGGAAAAGCGCTATATAAAAATGTGGCCATTGACCATTTACCATGTTTTGACAAAGTTTATATAATATTCCTCTATAAATATGATACTAAAACACTGGAACTAGGTCCATTTTTTTTTTCAACAAAAGTCAATTCATTTTTATTTATTTATTTATTTTTTGTAGAAAGCACTTAAGCTGTTAAGTATGTCCAGTTTGTGGATCTAAACCAGGGTTGCCAAAACTCTTTTCACCGAGGGCCATATCTTAAAAAATATTCGACACAGAGGGCCACAGACCAGTGGTCAATACAGTGGATAATTCAGATGGTGCATTTAACAAAGTTTTGACATCATGAATAAGGCTTGAAACATTAATTTTAGGTCTGTATGACAATGCAATGTGATATTATTTAGGTTATAGTGGTAGGATTAGTCAAATTTGCCGTAAAAAGTACTGATTATGATCAATTGGGCCAGTTCAACTGAAGGCCTGAGGGCCAATAAAAATTGGTCTGAGGGCCACAACTGATTATGTCAATTGGGCCAGTTCAACTGAAGGCCTGAGGGCCAATAAAAATTGGTCTGAGGGCCACATTTGGCCCCCGGGCCATAGTTTGGACACCCCTGATCTAAACTAACACCAAATGATTTCCTAACCTATTTTTGTGGACATTTTCTGTTGCCCAACTCCAAGTTTAGATCTGATTCCAATTTAAAATACTATGATTAAAAGTCTATGATACTAGGCTGGCTGCAACTCGATTTTAATTCACCCCATAGACAAATGCAATATGGAATGTACCTCATTTGCTCCCATTACAGATGTGCCATACTGTGACTGCGCTCCCTATAACGCCCCTGGGCAGTTGATTCAACATGCGCCAGCCTCCTTCACCACTTACTTATTCATCAGAGACGGGTGTGTGGAGACTGGAGCCTTTCTCAGCTGACACGCAACAGAAAGAAAGAGAGAGGGAGGGAGAGAGAGACGGGACCAGCAGACGGGATTAAAGAGAAGACAGACAACCAGGGACCTTTGCCGTATAAGACACAAGCTACCAAGTTTAATAACAAATGTGTGGTCATTACAATTTGATAAAGACGTCAAATGCAAGAGGAATATTTTTAACTTTTCCTTTTGTGGGTCTGGCATAAGCACTGTACTGGTAGCTAGCCCTGCAATACTTGCGCTAACATCGATTTGCATTTCCTATGAGCGATGTAAAGGCATTCCATTCAACATCTGTATAGAAATGACCAGGAGAATGCTGGTATAGGGCACTCACAATTTCAGACGTCTAAATATGTCATGGCCTCGAAACACCTTGAGGTCCCACCTGAGGAGCTGGAGGAAGTGTCTGGGGTGGGGGAAGTCTGGGAGTCCCTGCTTAAACTGCTGCCCCGGCGACCCGGCCCGAGATAAGTGGAAGAAAATGGATGGATGAATAAGTCATGTTTTGAAAGGAAATTATGAAACTGGCTTCATAAATATTGGTTAATATTTTTTCTCATCAGATAGAGACATTAACAAGCTCCTTTTTAGAGTTTAAATTTAGTCTATTAATACCCCAGATGCCCTTCATTCTAATTGTACTTAGGACTTGCACCCCTGCCCCTTCTGAAATGGCCAATCTATTACCTAACCTTAATAGTCAAAGGATATTATTCACCTGATTAACAAAGAACACCTTCATGGAAATCGCAAGAAATCCTCAGGTGATAGTCATTTGAGGCTAGGAACTCTTAATGAGTGTCATTATAAAAAGATGGGAGCATTTTTCCTTTATTAGCCTGCTGCTCCTTTGGGCTCAGGTTCATAACACCTCCACCTTGATCCAGAGACTCCCCTCAGCGCGCTTCAACCTCCTGATGGCTTTCCTTTAACTTCTCGTCCCACCGCGCGCCCCTCGTGTTCATTTTTCTCATCTCTCGGAGGTTTATGGTCTTTTCCTTATTCCCTCCACCCCTCCCGTTTTTACTTTCCTCCCTTTCTCTCTCCCTCGCTCATCCTCTTCACAGTTTTCTCCACGCCTCTCCTCCAATCACAGCTTCGGAGGGGCGGGGCTTCTTCCACCAGGAGCGTGTGGACGGCGCTTGTTGAAGAGAGAGGCAGCGTGTTGCAAAGCCAAGACAGCTGCCCCGAAGAGACGCTTATTTCTCTGAACCGTTTGGAGAAGAGGATCCAGGCTTTAACCCCAGAGTGATGGAAGGATAAACAAATTTAGAAAAAAAACGCGAGAAGAGTATTTTGGCATTGGCGCAACTGTTTTACCCGTGCGTAACCACTTGGTACGCAGGTGCAGCGACGTAATTCTATGTTTAAAAGCAGTTTGGGAAATCGTTTGGGGATTATTTACGCCTTTGCTTGTTATCCCTCAACCCTCTTTTACCTGTAAACTTTATTTCGCTTCCTTTTTTTTGGACTGTCCCTGCAGCCGGATTATATTTTAAGGAAACGCAAGCCTATCTGAACTTCACTATCCTCTCCATCTTAATTGCTCTGATGACGGAGACAATGCCTGGATTAATAGCACAGCCTCACACAGAGGGGAACTGAGCGAAGAGTGAAGGGAACATAGGAGGAAGAGGAGAGGGGAAGTCGTTGGCTTCCTTACGCCTTTCTACCTAATTTTCTCCGCGTTTTTCTGGATACTCGGACACGGACTGCACTGCTAGAGACACGCCGGGAGGATACGCACCCGGGCTGAGTGGGTGAGTTACATGCATTTTTTTCGAGTCTTACTTCGGGCAAAACACTGTACTGTTATGCTTAGAGCAAGCAGGGCAGGAAGACTCGGGCTTGGGATGGTCAGTTGCATTGCGTCCAAGTCGTGACGCATGGACTGGGATGTGAGCTCGTTAAGAGATCGCATAGCATCAATATTTAAGTGGTGCCAAAACTGGATCCAAATATATTTCGCTGGTTACACGTGGCTCTTGAGACAATAATTTTCGTGTATTGATGTAACAACGGGCGATTGTAACAAGATTTATGTCACTGTACATTTCCTGAACTTAAATCTAAACTGTAGACTTGCCCTGACTCCTGTTTTTGCGTCTCTCGCTCTCTCTATCTATGCATTCTTCACTGTGAAAAGCCGACGCACTCTAATTTCTAAAAGATTCCTTGACCCGAGTGAACGCTACATTCACCCGTCAGCTACTTTGTCATGATGGTAATGCGCCTGTGAGTGGTCATAAGGAAATATAATTCTTGCATATACTGAACAACTATGCGCACATCGCTGCCAGTGACTGAAAAGAGCTCTCCAACAGCCGAAAATAACAGGTCTACACCGTTGGCACTGCGTTTTCAGAAAAGACAGATTGATCAAAAGGAGCTATTGAAGTAAACTGTACGCTTACATTTGAAAGGCTGAGAGCTCCAGAGCTGTTAAATGTGAGTGAGTGAAGCAGGCATTAGCGCTGACCAGTGCAGGCAGCAGCAGAGAGGGGAGCACTCTTGATCAAGTGTGTGGTGGTACATACTGTGATCAGGGGCAGTGGGGGTAAAACAGTTGAAAGATGGTAATTCTAAAAAGATAATTATCTGACCAAACACTTAAAATGAATAAATGAATAAATACATTTACAGTATCGCACATGGGAACTGGTTAAACTACAAAACTATGCATCATTTCAACTTCTGTTATTATATTTGATTTATTATGACTAAAATACGTAACAGCTTCCTCTTACTTGACATTTAGCCTCATTCTCAAAATAGTTAAAATGGCTGAAAAAAATATTAGATTATATGAAAAATATATCTGCTCTTCAACTGATATTTCAACTGATTGTCTTACAAAAATATCACTTAAGTAGCTATACGCTGTAAGCTACATTACAGCAGTGGAAACCAATTTGTAATATTATTTGTAAATATACATAGTACAGGCAGGGCGGCAGTAGCTCAAATGGTAGCGTGCTTGTCCTCCGAGGGTTTGCGGTTCACATTCTTTGGTAGAGCATCAGATCCCCTGGCCCACAAGTTGATGGTGCAGTTCCAGCTCCCACAGATGAATACTGCTGTTGTGTCCTTGGGCAAAACACTTAACCTGCCTTGCCCCAGTGTCTGCGTGTACTGGTTCCTTGATGTAAAGTGCCTTGAAGGTAGGACATTTGACCATTTACCATTTCACCATATTTGCTTGCTAACACTGCCTCATTTTGTTATTTGGTTTAGGTCATGCAGGAGACGTTTCTTCATGTGAGCAGCTACATTTGACCGGGCTTGGGCCTGGCACAATCTGTCCCGGAGAAGAAAATAATGCTAAAATATAAACTATGCACTACCATTTTTGTACGCCATTCCTGTATTTTTCCTCTGCAGTGTCACAGCGTTACCTAAGTGAGAGATCAAACTCCAGAGTTAGCAGTACTCCGGCAGCGTAGTGTAGATACAAACATCTGAGGGGCAGTAAACATTGATCTGAGGAGCAGGTTTATGGATGAGAACAGAGTTTATTGCTTCATGACTTCATTTTTAAAAATACAGACAGACCACTGGGGGCAACACAGTCAAGAAATATACGGACTATACAGTTCTGTACGAGCCAATGTTTTGAAACTTCCCCATTACATAATTTGCGTATAAAATATTACTCTTGTGTGTTAAATTTAGGATGTTATATATGCACATGTGATTCAGTGGATGGATGCAGGATTTTGAATGATGAGCCTTAGTAACTGTAATCCTACACCAGGGGTCTCCAACCTTTTTTCTCTGGAGAGCTACTTTTACAAAACAAAATGGCATCGCGTTATTCCTGTTAGCAGTCGCAAGAAATTGAGTCAGTATAACAGTGACGGCGAGCCTTAGGTAGTGTACAGTTCAGGGCTGTAGTCCACAAAATTTGTTTCCATAAAATCCTTAGAATACTAATAAAGTGATGAGTCATTAGTTGCCATTAGTTGCGTTTCCATTACCTTATTTTTAATGTGCATTTTAAAGATTGGCATAAGTAACGTGATGTGGAAATGCACAAATATCGCACTTAGAACCCTTAATTTGCATAAAAGTTTATTCGTTCGCTTCAGGTGGATTTTGATTTAAGTACATTTTGAAAGGTGGAAACCCATGTAGCCGTAAAAAACTCACGTAGCTCACGTAATATAAAACCCACGTGGCCGTCACACTGTGGACACAGGTGATGGACAAAACCAAAATAATCCCATCGTGCTGGTTTTTGTTTGCTTAGAATCCCCCAGAGAAGAACACTAAACATCGTTGCACTAGCACAATGCTTGAGGCTCAAGCTAAAGACAGAAGATGTTGAACAACTAATAACTTGCCCAGAGACACATAGCCAAAGCTCTGTCTAATCTTCATTAGCAGAGTAACTCTACCAGTTTATGGTTGTCCAGCATTAAAAGTGTAGTGGGACTTCAGCGGTGGTTCTTTTTCAACTTCAGTGCAGTACTTTGGTAAAGACTGAGGCAGTAGCATTTAGCTTGGTGATAAAACATGTATAGCATTCATCATTACAGTTTAGTACCAGCTAACTTTTAGACACTACAAAAATGTGCACAGCAAACAGGTAATTAACAGAGGCCAAGGCAAACCAATCAGACTGTGCATGATGCGCCCTCTGTAGGATTAGTGGTGTCATGACACAGAAGACAGCAGCTCCTGTGGCCAGGTAACCAACACCCAGTTATGCGCTCGAACGCTTTGATGGAAATACGGACAAAGTCACATTTTGTTATGTGTTTGTCTGATGCAAATTTTGGAAATATGGGTGAAAACGCAGTTATTGACAGATGAATTGAATAAACGACTGCTACCTTTTACATTTAGATCCTTATAAAATATGAACCATTATTAGTGCACACAAGTTAGGCATTTTAAGTGTACATTTACAAAGGTATATGCAGGCGAGGAATCAGATCTGAATTATTCAGCCTGATAATTCTGCAATCCTTTGTGGAGCTACTTGAAAGGGTGTGCTGCAGGTTGGAGACCCCGTCCTATAGAATTTCTAAATGGTTTTCGCAGTGGACCAAACACAAAATACAGTTTCCATTAGAGTGTATAGAAAGGGCCCTGGTGATTTCTAGTTTGTAGTAATATTTATTCAAACAGAAATTTGCGGTTTAGCCCAAACTTTCCCACCCCTAAAATGAAGCATCCCCAAAGACAAGTTTCAGAGGCAACAACTTTAGCTTTAAAATGGCTGATTATTCCACTGGAGAGGATATTGCAAAATATGTTTCTGTTTCTAGTAAATGTGTAATAGTTGATTTGTTTGACTTATTGTTGTGTTGTTGTTGTTTTTTTTTTTTTTATTTGACTTCTTGTGTTCAAACATCAGGTCACATTTATTCAATAGATGCTTGTACAGGCATGGATCTTGTTTTTCACATTCATGTTAATTTAGTAGTTGAGAATTGAAATACTCTTAACGAGTTTTTGTCAGCCTTTATTTTGCACAATTGACTTTTTTGATCTTTTAACCATGTTTCCTTATCAAAAACAGCAGGAGTTATCTTTTTAATCTTTTATTTTGCCTCTTCTACCTCTTAAAATGTAGCCTCACTTGTATTGGCTCCGTTTATGTGCATATACGTCTCAGGTAGACATCAGCGTACAGATACCAAGGCTAAACTGCACAATACTGTTTTTAAGAATGAATAATATATAATAAATGACCTTTAACCTTTTCATTGTCTGCGAGTTTGTGTGAGCATCAGAATAGCGTTAGAAGACTTGTTCTTATAGTGCCTCATAAGCTCAATGCATGTATGTAGATATAATTGTGCTCACAGTGAATAGTCTTCACAAAAGGCATCAGCACAATATGATTGTGCCCTTCAAACTCAAAGGACAAGAAAAGATATTGAAAGTGCAGCCTTTTCAGACTGTAACAGTGACTCTAGGTTCATCATTGTTCACACTGCTTTGCTTTGTGAGTGTGAAAGCACTATTGATATGGTTTTTTTTACAAAGAAATGTGTCCCTGTGCTATTATATGTGTATTATAGGTTGTCAAAATGGCACGATCATTTGGTCTTTAGTATGACTCTTTGTTGTTATGTAAAGAGCAGTGGCGTGGGGTCAGGGCTAAAATCTAAAAATCTAAATCTAAAACTGTTGTGTGTCAAAGGTATAATTAAATAGTTTCAAAATAAATCCAGTTTTCCCTTCACTTCTGCCTGTTTGAAGCATGTTCAAAGTCACGGTGTCCTTTAGTACACCCTACTGGCCACTGAGCAGACTGCATCAAGCGCAGTTCCGAACGTCTCATCACCTTGTGTTGTCGTCCTGTGCTACGGAGGCCATGCCACACACACTCTACATGTGCTTTCACAAACAGAGTGGCCAGCTGGTTGTTTTAGAGTCTTGTGCCGGCTCAAACAGCGCTGCATAAACCCATATTATAGATCCATGGGGACATCTGAGAGATTTCTAATAAGTGCACATGTGCAGCCGGAGATGACAACTGCAGAGCCAAGACAAGTGACTGAAATAACTCGTTTTTAACTTCACGTTTCTAGTGATTAGATGTTAGTTAGTAATACAGGCAGTCATTTAATCAAACAGTGAGCTAGTTTGAGGGCTAGTTTGTGTGAAATGGAGGATCTGGACTGGGCAGTGGAGTGACAGCGGCTGGAAAGGAGCCCGCCTGATCTGTGTTTATGAAGGAGCGACATCGATACTGGAACAACGGGACTATTACACGTGTGTTCTGGGCCTGCGCCGCTTCAGGGAAATACAGGATGTTGCTTCAGGAAAGATGTGGTTTTGATTTGCATCTGTGAGAGGTGAGTGTGAGTGCGCTATTCTACCGTAGGACTGTGTTCAAGGAGACGTTTGTGGCAAATGAGGCTGTATTATAAGTGCACCTGTCTGACCAGTGCACCTGTCTGACTATATTGTCTAAACAATATATTTTGGGGCCCAATATTTATCACTTGTACCGTTTCTTTGCAAAAATTGGGAGATTTTTGTCATTTTAGTTGTAATACGAAAAGATTTGAGCTGTAGAGGGTTGAAAAAGTAACGTCTACGTCTAAATATTGGTTCATTCTGCTATTTATTTGTTGCAGCTCAGGTCTTTTCATGATACTGTCTATTTAAAAAGGCTTTGCTGGGATTATCTTGCTTTAATTAATCTGTGGCATAAAGGAGTTTCAATATCATCGTTTATCACAGTATTTCTCTTCAGCAATATATCGTGCTTCAAAATGTGTTATCGTGACAGGCCTACCTACCCATAAAAGTCACCGTATGCTACTGTTGTTTAGTGTATTTAATGTTCATTTACTTAAACAGTTCATGTTTTATAGAAGCTCGAAAAATTGGTTCTCATTAGGGCTGCACAGTATTCTGGAATCAAATGGGTGCAATTATGCCTTAGCAAAGATTTAGATATACTTCTGCAAATAACATTTTTGTTTTTATTCTGGTATTTAAACTTTCACACACATAGGGAATGATTCTACATTTTGCACATTCTGTTACTGGCCCTTCAGAATGGCATTTCACCCTAACAAGCAGCTGGCTTGTCTTTGTACATTTTCTATTCTCTCTACTCTTCATCTTTCACTGTCAGAGAGTGTTGTGGAGACCCCCTTTCTTCTTCGTGCACATATAAAGTGTGCAGGCAGCCCACATGTATTGATTGACATGTATGCCTCTTTTATGTTAAGGCTTATGTTGCTGTGGAAAATCTTTAAGCAATGTTACCGGTGCATGGAGAGCGTTATTTGGCATGTAGAGCCCGAGTAAATGATTATTGATTCGTGCGGTCGGAGCGTAGCTTTGGTCGGGCGGTTTGGAGCGATTATGACGATACTTTTATCAAAGGCATATCAGCATTTCTGTCCGAACCGCAGTCAAAGTCTGACACGTGTGCTTTGTGCCGTGTTTTCAAATGGGGTCGCTGTAGACAAAAAGACCATGACAAAGTGCCGTCATCACGAGTGGAGCTACACACATTCAGTCTTCAAAGGTCAAGGCAATTTTGGGATTATATTCTTCTCTTGTTGTCAAAAGCTATTAGTTATTCCCCTAGTAGAATGATGCAATAGGTGAAGAACAGTTCATCAATAACAATCGGAACATGGGTTTCTGCTTCCTCTTTATACATGACATTTTGAGGACATCTGACCGTTCAAAGGATATAACAGAAGCATTGTTAACTGCTATGACAATCAGTGGTGGAACGTAACTAAGTGAAAGTACTAAGTGCTGTGCTTAAGTAAAAAAAAAATGGTATCTGTACTTCACTTAAGCACATTTTTAAGTGAATATTTTTTACTTTTATTTCACTATATTTGAGAGCAGGTATCTGTACTTTCTACTCCACTACATTTTTAACTGGACTGAAAAGTAAAAGTATTTTTTATTACACTTTGAGACTTGCTGAAAAATCTGAGAAAACAAAAAATATACAAAGAAAAACAGATAGGAAAAAAAACATTGATTCAGTTGTTTCTGCTGAACAAAATTCAGCACAAATCTGTATCAAAATCCCTACATTTGAAGCTTTATTAAATCTGAAAATATGTGCAAAATACTTTTCATGTTTGAGTATTTGTTTTCCAGTATCTGTACTTGTACTTAAAGGTGCATTGTTTAATTTTTCTGGTGGAGGAGAGGTTATTGCTTTGTGTGGAATTTTTCACAGTACGGCATTAAACATTTCTATCATCATGGAGACCAAACCAATTTACAGGTCATATCTGTGGAGTGGCAACCCCGCTCACAGTCGAAGTGCCTGTTTTTCCAGGTATATTTGAGCAATAAAACCACCTGTAATTGATTAAATGTAAGATAGATTCTAAGCAGAGCTGTGATATTTCCATAGAAACAAGAAGTTGACGAATCCCCAACCGAAAAGTTACATGGGGGACCTTTAAGTGACAAAATTGAGTACTTCTTCCACCACTGATAACAACAGAGCTCATTTTTCATCATTCTGAAACCCATGGATAGGTCTGAACAATTTAAGTGGAAAAATTGGACATGTATTGCACTGCCCCTGACCAGCGTTGCGATTAGAATTTCAATGTCTGTTCTAACATTAAAATCTAGCTCACAGCGCACATTTTAACAACATCTAGATGCATTAATGTTTGAGTAAAAGACTGAAATATTTACTGTTCTGAGAAGAATCAGCCCTTCGCTTGCAGTGGTAATGATATGACCCACAGTATCCTCCAGTAACACCCGTTTGCAGGTTGGGGTTTATCCTTGACTAGGCCTGTCACGATAACACATTTTGAAGTGCGATATATAGCTAAAGTAAATATACATGATAAACGATAATATTGAAACTAAACCATAGAGCAGAATTATTCACAAAAAGTATTGTTAAATACTTTTTTAAAACACTTACATAGTATTGTTAAAACACTTACATAGTATTGTTCCATCTGTCATGTATATGGTCATGGTCAATTTTTTTATATAGTGCTTTTCCACCTTCAAGGCACTTGAGCGCTTTACATCAAGAAACCACTCACACATTCATACACAGACACTGGGGGTGAGGTGGGTTAAGTGTGTTGCCCAACAACAGTATTCATCTATGGGAGCTGGAATCGCAGCTGGAAGCAGATCTGACCACATAACTGATGATGTTTCTGTTGAGAGCGGGATTTGAACTGCCAGATCAGCAGACAAACGCTCTACCAAATGAGCCACTGTCACCCCGATAACGATAACTCGATATAGTGTTTATTGTGACAGGCCTATCCTTGACCTTGCCTGCTAAATTAAATGGTTGCATGAGGGAGGGCATCTGGAGCAAAATTATTATCAGTGTACCAATCACTTTATAGTTGGTGTGTGTGATGACTCCCAAATATCTATTTTACCACATTTACTTAATACGACCTCTTCGTTCTACGACAAGTAATTCGAGAATTAACTGACTCCCAATACACTTAACTGTCTTTCCACTGACTCTATTAAGACATTTTAAGTACCATTGTTGCTTTGTGTCAGCCATCCAAAACATCACCTCCAAAGGAATAACAAAAACAATGTCCCTTTACCCAGGGCACTGCCACAACAGCGGTAATCTGCAGTGCTGGCCTGCCCCTAGTGGCTAATCTGTGCTATGTTTAGTGCATTGTTGAGGGGAAAAGGGGAACAGTGGAGCGTTGGAAGTGAGGTACATGAAACACAGTTAAAGGCGCTCTCTTTCGGTCTTTGTGGCCCAGTAGCCCTTTGCTTTTGTACTTCAAAGCCCACAGCCTTCATACAGCCTCCCTCTGCAGCAGGAGCATGGAGTTAGTGGAGAATTGTCATAAGGGACTGTATGGATGTTGCATTGTTTACTATATGAGCATGGATCCAGAGGAGTTGGCAAAGTCAGAGAGCTGGTGAATCTCAACAGGAGGTGAATCTGTCACAGGAAGAGTGCGCTGAGCATGTGGTGGGTGTAGCTAATACTGTTTTTACTACCGCATAGTAAAACAGATTATGTTTAATCCACGGGAGAATTTTAAGACTCGATCCTAATGTTCTTACAGCAGAACGGTGCAGGAATGTGTCTGTCTAAACTCAACTCAACTGCATATTTTTGTTTGTCGTAACAAAAAATATGTATGAATAAGTGTCTGCGTAATCCCTCAGTCGTCCAGGTCTGATCCATAGTAAAAGAAAAATTCAAATCTGTTAACTGAAACAAAAAGTTGTAGGAGTGAAGACGTTTCGCTGCTCATCCAAGCCACTTCTTCAGTTCTGGTCAGATTAGTGGGGTTCACTGCTTTATATCAATCTGAAGGGAGGAGCTCACTACACTGTATGAATAAATGTAAATAAAGTACATTTATGAAAGTAATGCTAATATTTTTTACTTATGTATTTATTTACGTATGTATTTATTTACATGCAAAGTAGTAGTGGTAGAAGAAAATATAGTACTTTTAACAGCAAATATATTAGGGCTGCAACTAACAATTATTTTTGCAGTTGATTCATTTGGCGATTATTATTATTGTTGTTGTTTAGATGGTGAAAAACCTTTGAACATCAGATTTTTAATTGACCAAGATGAAGCTGAAGAGATGCCGCTTGAGGACATGTTTATAGAGTATATTTACAGCAAATGTTTTTTTTTTTTTTTCATGAACGCACCATATTTACCTGTTTTTTGTGTCATTTTTGGCTAATTACTGCTCTGTCTGCATCATAAAACTTTGTAACAGTATGAAACATCAAGAAGTAAGTCATAGAAATATTGATGGTAAAAGAGACTGTAATGTTGAGTTATGGAGTTCACTTAACGGAGTCTTTGCTAGAAGCCAGTCAGGAATAAAGTTTTACAGAGAGGCCAAAGAAGTATTTTAAGTCATTACAACTTCCTCTTTTCAGCTGCACTAAGCCGAACTCTGACACTCCAATTCTGTCTGTGATTCGAGGATCTGTAACATCAAAATGCGTTTAAAGACAGTTTGATTTTGTGCATACTAAAGTCAGACCTTCCTGACTTCAATGCATCTTTGATACAAATCCACCGGGTTTTCTTCTTTGCAGTGGTGCTTATTTGACACATCACGGCTCGCATTACAATTAGCTAAATACTGGATTCATATGCAGTAAATGTGTGGAGAAAAAGGCTCTAAGATAACCGCCAGAATGAAGATTCAAAAATGAATTTTAGTCTTGTTCATTAACCAAACAAATACACTAATGCTAGAAAAATCAAAATCAAACAAATGGGATGAAAAAATATACATTTAAATTATATGTGGCAGCAAGTACTGATGAGATCCTTATCAGAACCCTGTCAGGACTGAAGAAGCTACTTGTATGATCAGTGAAATGTATTCTCTCTAAAAGAGTTTCTACAGTGAAATGTAGAGTGACGTTAAAAACTTCAAGATACAGAATTTCACCTTCATTTGCTATAACTGACCGGTTTGAGCTGTTGGCAGCTTCAATAAAATTACTTCTGGCTTACTTGAGGCTGCTCATTGCTCCCACCTTCTCGTCAGACCCTCTGCTTCCTGACAATGATTAGAAAGGACATTTAGTGGAGAGAAATACAATGATTATAAGTCAAATGGATCTGTGTATTGAACTTGGCCTTCCAGATTCATCACGGCTGACATCCAAACTCTTATCATTGATTTTCTTTTTTCACTGTACTGTTAACTGAGCCCCTATCTGCTCCAATTTAAATGAGCTACTTTAAGTCAGGCAAATTATATTAGAACTGAACTGTGCCAACCCACTGATAATTGTTTTGGAGAGTTTATTACTTTAGAAACATTTAGTGGGATAGTAGGATGAATAGTGTTATAATATGAGTTGTAGTAATAGTATAAGTGGAACTAGATTGGGCTGTCAATGGATACAGATTGTATAATAAGTATCTAGTTCTGATAGGATATCAGAACTAGATACTTATTTGAATAAGTATCACGACTGAAAAAACAACATATAAATAAGACCAAATAAGTCTTGATTTTTTTCTGAATAATAAATAACCACATAATATTTAAGAAACCACTATTATTTTGTGTTGAAAATAAAAACAAAAAAAGTTTTTTTATGATCATTGTGGTATTGAAATTGCTATTATTATTGCTATTATATAAACATCTAAAATCTATGTAATCTTTGCCTGGCAAATCCAGAATGATATCGCTCTGTATTTTTTACAGATCGATATCAGTCTGGTCCCCACGTCCTCTGTTGCGTCTCAAGCCTGGTCAAACAAGATTGTGCAATCAGATCCGTTTTTTCCTATGACACGTGAAATGAAGGAGCTCATTGGTCACCATCATTTACATAATTTACAAATCAAATTTATCTCACCTCAGATTAACAGAGTTTAGTGCTTCGCTCATTGATTCTGCAGAAATCCGCAATGTTTTTCAGTCCCCTGTGATATTTTTTTCCTTTATTTTTTACAATACAGATGGCCCATGCTTGTCCCTGATTGGCTGATCCACCTGTCAATCACACCCATTTGAAAACGGGGACTCACATCTTTGTAAACTATTGAAGTGTGTATTCTGGATCCCAGGCAAATACAACCTATATGTATAAGTAACACAAGAATGTATTGCTAGTATTGTGGTAACATTTACTTTTACTAATCTAAGACATCACAGACACTATATCCCCAGTTTTGTTGCTAGTTTTTTGTCACACCTCATTATATGATCCTAGTGGGGTTGGTTGTGTGCACTGTAGCTATTATTACTCTTTATAAGTAGGTCAGAAAATTTAGGGTGACCGTGTACAAATCAAATCAAAAATGGCGGCACCACCTTGTCTCTCAGATCAGTGGTGTTCCTCCCCGTTGGCCCCGGAATATATTTCACAGCGTGCACGTTTGCTTTAGATGAAGTGGGTCGCTCCAGAGTGGAATGGAGTGGAACAGCGAGAGCATTAAAGCAGATGTATCAGTGTGGCTAACGTGAGTCTGAACATCTGGGAGGAGGCGATAATAGCCTGTCTGCCCGCCTAGCCACATCACTACAGGCCCCAGGAGAACATCGTACTTTTGCTAAGCATGCTCCGGCAAAATATGCAATATGTTCCACTTTTCACAAACTTCTGTTTGATTCAGTTGTAAAGTCTGGGAAAGTGAAATGGACGATCACGTGGTTCTAAAAGATCTGCTGGTAAAATCGTCACAGCTAATTGTCTGCATGTTGTGTTGCATGTTTCATTTGGTACTTGTACATATTTTGTTTTGGTTGTTCCTGATGTTGTGAGTTCATCTAGTGGCACAAAATCACTAGCAATTGTAATATGATCATAATAATGTTACCTATTAGCCACCAAGTAATTGCTAACATCGATTAATGATGTTAATACTACCATCATTTATGATTAGGCATATGTACAATTACATGCAAAGATTTTCTAATCTTCATCTACAGTATTTATGCCTAGAAGTCAAATGGAATTGGTGCAACTACAATAATATAAGAACTGGATAGATTGGATTGGGTAGCCTGTATAAATGATTAGAATAGCTTAGGGATCTACATATTTATCAGTGGTGTGCAGTCGGCGCAATCAAGGCAAGCAGTGCTTTTCCAATAAAATTTAAAATCATTGCGTGTCAAAAGTATAATTAAATAGTTTTGAAATGTATCCAAATAATCCCGTTTACCCCTCACTTCTGCCTGTTTGAGGCATGGTTGTAGTCATGGTTTCCTTTACTACACCCTACTGGCCACTGAGCAGACTGCAGCAACCACGATTACAAACGTCTCATTGTTGTTGTCGTCTGCTATGGAGGCCCTGTCGTGCCACCCGACATGCTTTTACAACCGGAGAGGCCAGCCGGTTGTTTTAGAAGCTTGTGCATGCGTACGGAAGACCACAGCCAACTCAAACAGCGCTGAATAAAACGGAGGATCCGGACGGAGCAGTGGAGTGACAGCCGCTGGAGAGGAGCCTTTGTTTATGAAGCAACGGCGTTAGTGGAATAACTTGACTATTACACGTGTGGAGGAACATGTGGCTGTTCTGGACCTACTCCGCTTCATGGAAAGACGTGGTTTTGATTTGCTTCTGTGTGAGGTGAGTGTGAGTGCGCTATTCTAACGTAGGCCTGTGTTTAAGGAGACGTTTGTGGCACATGAGGCTGTATTATAAGTTCACCTGTCTGACCAGTACACAGTCATTGTTAGTATCTCATCATGAACGGGCGCTATGTGTAGTACATTACGTATGTGTAGAGCTGCTGTATGTCACTCATATGGTTTCGAGATGCATAATAGTAATTACATAGATAACAATAGTACTGACGTAGTGAACAATAGTATATCTCAGTAAAAATAAACATACTCATTTGCACTGTAGTTTGTATAAACAGTGGTGTTATTAATTGTTATCGACTAAATATAGATGCCCACCCCAAGTCTGCTTACCTACCCATAAAAGTCACTGCACGCTACTGATATTTATAACACAGAAGTTGTTTTTTTAAGCCTGGTCTGAAGTATTGCTTTTGAAAATGTAAGATAATTCAGTTTACAAGTTTACACAAACCAGTAGGTGGGAAGTTCAGTCATTGCATCATGTTTTTAACACCAAATCTCCGAGTGCAAAATGTACAAAACCACTTCCAGAATCCCACTGAAATCATGCTAATTCATATCCGTAGGAGGACTGTTTTTCTTGTTACAGTCTTAGATCCAGCCAAGTTAGAGACTGCACATTTGTCTGGCTCATTTTGCATGCCTGATTACATATTTAATTCATGAGTCGACATTGATAAAAAGCATGCTAATAACCCCTCCTCTTCCTCTTCAGCTTAGCACTTTTTGGCTGAGTAACCCCGTACAGTGCTTTGAACTCAGCAATGCATGGTTTGATTTGGGAGCGCACTCAAGCGAATATGACTCCACCAAAAGGCATAGATTTTTATCACGGCGGATAATATGGTGAAATTAAATGCCAGGAAGGGATCTATTGTGTGTGAGGCATTTGAACTCGATCAATATTTATAAATAATAAAGCAGTTGAGGGTAGAAGTACTGCGGATGCTAAAGATTGGTGGTATATCTGAAGAAGTTACATGTACAAAAGGGTCAGGGTTAACAGTGCTCTATAAAATATATATTAAAGGAAAAGGATCCTATCTCAAGTGTAATATCTAGTAATACCGTCAGCATGAGACATCAACGGCCTAACATCTAGAGCAACAAGACACACTTTGACATATATACAGATTGCTTTTTTATTGATAGGAAGCACAGCCTGTATTTAGCAATGCTGTAGGAAGTGGTCAAATGTCAAAGTGAGTGAAAGGAAGCATAGGACTTGATGGACACATGGGTATTATTTTAACAGACTATTGATTAAAAGATTGAAGGTGCTGTTTTGCTGTTTCTTTGAATGGTTCATTGATTGCTGTAGAAAGAAAAGATAACATTTTATAAGTGGGCCAAGGATAAAATGTATAGTTTTTAAATCACCAGCAACCAAGATATTTCAAAGCTTTAAGTTGTTGTTTTGTGAGGTCAAACTGATCACGTTAAGCCCAAAGGGATATGTCGAGAAACACATAGGTTATCATCGGTGACCTCTGCACCTTGTGGTAATGGATCATTGATTCCCAAATTAGATAGTTCATGCTGTCTAGATGAGGGCAATATGCACTTAGAAATGTTGATAACCCATTCCTTTGCTAGCTTGTGACTTGTTATTTGAGAGGGTGCTTGTGTAAAAGGTGCTTGGGGTAGTTGCAATATATTTATAGTGTTTGAGTGTGAAGTCAGCCATAGCGTTCGGCTCCAGTCAAATGAAGCTCATCGAGGCTAGTGGTTATAGGACTGAATTTGGAGCCAAGTTCCATATTTGGAATTCCGACCACGGGTATCATAGCAACCAGAGAACCAATCTGGAGCGAGGCTGTTGAAGGTAGTGCCCCTTCCCGCCCGCACTGCTGGTGTAGCAGGGAGCGGGTGCTTAGCAACGCTGTCAATCAAACTTGTTGCTAACGCTAGCAGGAGCGACCTCGAGGAAAGAAGGCGCTGATTTGCCTGTTATTAATGTTCATATCTTCATTTACAGACACAATAGCAAAATAAAAGAGAGAGGGGCGAGAGTTTTTCAATAGAAAGTGAATTGGAGCCAGAGTCGATGGAGCCTGAAGCCCTCCCATGCTCACTTCATATTTGGAATGCAGCGGCTAGTAGATCCATTTACAATACATACAGTCTTTCCTTTTTATTAACTGCTTTATTAGTGTTCAGAGCTTCAGACAACCCTGAAATGTTGATGACATCAGCAAGTATCAATAAAACCATTTCCTTGGCACAAACTTACCTCAACATGACTTTCCTCCCACTTTGTAAAAACCCTTAAAATCCAGTCTTTTCCCATCACCATCATCATAACCCTCGCCAAATTTGAAGCACCACTTTCCACTTGGCCTGCTCCCCTGATCCTGAAGAGAGCTCCACGGACCGAGTATCTTCTAGCTGTAACATGATTGGCCTGTCAAGGTCACTAACAGCACTGCATGAAAGAAGACATCACCGCCTTAATGAAGTCATACATCACGTTTAGCATATGCTTCAATTAGAGGCTTCACACACATTATTGAGATGATATTATCTGAGTGCATTCATTAGTTCGGCTTCAGTAGTTCACCGTTTTGATTAGGAGAGGAGGAGTTCTGCTTTCCACTGGGGCCACTGGTGATAGGAGTGGTGGGTAGTGATGGTCGATTTAAGACAACATTTTGGATCTGTGATGATTGGCAGTTTATGATTTTATACGTCAGAGGTTGGTAGGTTTTTAACAATATTGTAGATTTAGAATAGATTTTATGGTTTAAATCTGCTCTTGGTTATTGTATCAGTGGCATAAATTAGTTTGAATATTATCGTTTATCGTCTATATTTACTTCAGCAGTATATCGAACTTCAAAATTTGTTATCGTGACAGGCCTAGTGAGAGGTGGTCATGGCTGTAAAAGTTGTCATTAACAGCATTAACAATATTAGTAGAATTGAGCAATAATGATCATACAGCATACTTGAGTAGAAAGAACCAAATTTGATGGATAAAAACAAACAAACTAAATTACTACTACTACTACTACTTCAACTACTATTGCTACTGCCACTACCACTTACTCTTATCATTGCTACTTCTAGTACTGGCTGATCAATGGCGGGTTTCTCATTTGTTCCGTATGAAATCAGCGATATATCGTGCATCAAAATGTGTTACCGTGACAGGTCTAGTTTGGATGTTTTCCTTGTTTATTACGTATTTTTGGTGTCGTTTATTTAATGAGAAACTCACATTTATTTTTTATTGTTAATTGTCTCAGTACTCCTCCTTCGCAATAATGTTGGGGGTGTATTTGTGGAAAAAGGTACTACGATGAGATTTAAGATATCGAGGTTTGGATTATGAACTTCTGTGACTCATTATAGATACAAACTAACTACTTAAGTGTTGCATTCTGTCATTTCTTTACTGCAGTTCATATTTTTGTAACAGTTTTGCACATTTAGAATACTTTTTGGGGATAATTCTGCTTTATGGTTTGGTTTCAGTATTATCTTTATCGTCTATATTTACTCCAGCAATATATCGCACGTTAAAATTTGTTATTGTGACAGGCCTACTCGTGCACAAGTGTTAGTAGTCAGGTTGGAGAAAATATAATAGAAAAGTGAATAATTCATATGTATTAGAAGGTTGATGTCAAGAAGAACATGTTACCACCCATTATAAAGAAGTTGGTTTTACAAATACTTTTACTTTTTCTTTTGACACTAATCTTCTGAACACAAAAGCTTAAGCCATGAGTATTTCAGTCGATCACAGCTGCACAAGAAAATCCTCCCAGGCTGGTTTTATTTCACTTGCACACGACACCTTTAGTATCCCATTGACTTATAACAGTGTACATTTAACACTAAGGCCATACTGTAGTTTTACCCTCTCCACTTACGGTGAAACCAACCGTGGAATATCACTTTTTAAGGCTAGCCTAGCTACAAAATGTAATAAGAAGCATCATGCGCCTTCACAAATTGTATTAAAAGTTAGAACAGGCTATTAAATTGCTTTTTTATTGTGCAATTCAGTTTCATAACAATGCAATCACTGAAGCTGGGGTTTTTACATAAAATCAATTTGTTTTTTCTTGTACAAGCAGGCCCACCACTCTACACTGTGTGCCTTAAATTTGATTTGCCACTTAATTTAATTTAACATAGCGAGTGTGTAAACAAGATGAATATACATGCTTCAGTTCTGGTGAAGATGGATATCTGTTACTGCCAGAGAGTTTATCAAATGTATGTTATTGTAATCTGCAAATACTCGCTGTAATCATTTCATTTTGGGCCAGACGCTATTTCCCATTGCCAGTGTTCGAGAAGTTTTTGAGGTAATTTGATGTTTCAGTCGTTTAGTGTCATGTCTTTCCCAAAATAAATTCACTTTAACTTTCCAAATATTGGTTACAAAATTGGGAAAACACTAGCTATTTGTTCATAGGTGTTGAGGGGAAAAAGTGATAGATTTTCCAAAAAGAGCTGCTTTGCTTTACTACGTCAAAATTGTACTTTCAGTTTGCTTTAAGTATTAGTTTAGTAATAGTAACATTAGCATTAAGGCATTTATCCAGTAATTTTACCTGTACGAGAAGAATCATCTCCCTGTTTGAAAGGGATATTTCTTAGATATCAAACATTGGGAGCACCGAGTACCTCCAAAAACGCTATTATTATGAAAAATAAATTGCAGTTCATTCTGTTCCTCCGGGTAAGAAAATGAGAATTTGTGAGTCCACCACAGTCTTGTTAATTAGTAAGAAATACAACTTGAACTAGGGCTGGACGACATGTCAAAATATTCATGACACAATTGTCTTGGAGGCAAATCACAATTTCGATTTTTATCATGATTCAGACACAGTAGCTTTAGGAATTCCTTATGAAGTAACTGTCAAGTAATCTGTTTCTTCTGAGAATTCACATTTCACTGATTGGTTAAAGCAGACCTAATATGTGAAATCGACTTTTCAGAGCTTTAAACCATATAGCTGTTTCCCCTTCTCGTTTACCCTCTCGAAGTTGTTTTTGGAGTGATTTGTGCATGTTTGAGCAATCTTTAATTGCTTAGTTTTAAGACGCCATATTCAATCCCTGTTTTCACCGCCACCGGCATATGCTCACTGTTCTCTACTTACTTCGTTCTCCAGTTTTATTTTCTTAATCAGTGATACGCGTAGGATTCGGCAGCGTCACGTAGTCATTTTGGTACAAATGAAAAAAAAAAAAAAAAATCCGCTGCTCGCTAGCGTGATGCGCAGATATCCATACGACAGCTACACGGCTCTTTGTTGTTATGACGTTTACGGCAATGTCATCTCCCATTGGGCAACGCAGTTTTCTAACGCGGAAATCAGCTGACTTTTTTCTTTTATTAATTCATTTTAGATTAATATTGCGTTTTAAATTGTGCAAATTATAACATAAGGATCCACGGGTGTCGTAGATTATAACTATATAGCAGACACAAGCACAATATGGGTTCTTTAAATCCACCTGTCACTCTAGTGTTTGTGTTTGAGCATAGAGCTGCAATAAAAAGCAATGACAATATGACAATTATAATTTGATCTGCAACTGTACAGTCCATCTTTGTACTACTGGAATCCATGTAACCTTATGAGCTCAAAGATCCTGACCAGGAGTGTGCTGTCCAGCTGATCCTCCTATTGGAAAACCAGTACAGTTCAGTGCCATTGTGTTGCTCAAATACAGGGGCACAGACTACCAGAAAATGATCTCATTGATTGCTATCTCAGAAAAGAGTGAAACCACTGCAGAAAACCTGTAGTAAGCCCTGACACCCATACAATAAATCACTCCTTGGCCTTATCACGCGGGGGTCATCTCCAAATCGTCCATTTAATGTTTAACAGTGAAAGCCCAGTATGATATCAGCGCTAGATAAAGTGAGATTCCTTCATTGCTTTGGTCAAAGGGAAGAAGACCAGGTGCCTGGCTGAGAAAATTATTTATCGGACATAGGGGGAAGTCCGCTGAGATCAAAGCCCCTGGATGCGCCCCCGACTGAGGTGCAAGTCTGCTCAATCACTCAAGGCAGCATGGGGTACGGTCGCAGCTGTTTCTGGTTTTTAATTGGACGCTGAGAGAAAAGAGTAGAAAGAATTGAGAGGAGATTGCAAAAGGTTGATGGGATCCCCGGGTCATAGCGGAGATCAGGTTAGACACCATTATAAAGTACAGTATAGTGTCATACTGCATGGTTAGTGGAGGTTTTTGGATTAAAGTTAAAAATATTGATCTGGTGTGTACTGCAAAGACAGGTAAAGGATGGAAAACGCATCACACCAGAAGGCAAGAAAATTAAAAGTGTAGAAAAATAAAAGTTCGATATTGATTTTTTTCACACAACAAAGAAGATTTGTTGCCAAGATTGAGTGCAATATCATATTAAATCCTGTTGCTGTGTCGGAATGAGAAAATAAAGCTGCAGAATGGCCCCTCCCTTTGAGTTTTTTTTTTTAATAACTTCCTCTGTGAACGCTGGCACTGGAGAATTACAGCTCACAAGATAATTGGAAAAACATCTCCGTCCGAGTGGCGGACTTAGTGGACAAGTGCGCATTATTCATAAGGCAGTGAGCAGGTTTTGTTACGAGGAAGAATGAGGTTGTAAAAATAAAAGCTGACCTTTGAGTAAATTGTTATCACTGTACAATTGCAAAATCGATGAGGAATAATAAATTTCTTTTTTTGTTTTTTAACAATAACACAGTGGCGAAGCGAGCATCACACTTTTTAAATTTTGAAACTTTTTGCAATACAGATTATTAAAGAAAGGGTTATACTGTTGGTTTTGTTTTATTGCAAGGGGAGACTACAGAGCAATATTGATGCAAAAAACGAAATTTCAAAATTCTGCCAAGAAAAAAGACAAAAGTAATTAAATTTACACATACAACAATTTACATATTCAGCACAAATTACTATCAATTACTATCATCTACTATATTATCAGGTTAAGTACCGTATTTTCCAGACTATAAGTCACACTTTTTTTCATAGTTTTGCCGGGGGTGCGACTTATACTCAGATGTGATTTATATGTGAAATATATGTTTTTTTTCTTCATTATTATGCATGTTTTGGCTGGTGCGACTTATACTCGGGTGCGACTTATACGAAATATATGTTTTTTTCTTCATTATTATGCATGTTTTGGCTGGTGCGACTTATACTCGGGTGCGACTTATACTCCAGAAAATATATGGTATATGGCGGAGTTGACATTTCGGGGCGATAGAGCTGACAAATTCTCAATAACAAGATATTCCATGGCAAAATATATTCAATTCAAGTTTATTTATATAGCACGTTTAAAACAACTTACTTTATCAAGGAGCCTCAACTGAAAGAAGCTGGACTCTATGATAGAGCCCCGTGCTTGTGCAGTTGGATCACAGACTCCACAATCACCCCAAGTTTCCTCACTGCAAATATATGCACTGTCCCTTTATATCTTTATCCTTTCTGCTCCCATAAACATGAAAGACTGAGTCCATTTGCTGCCTAATACATGTGTACATATCACTGAAGGTTCATTGGTCTCTATATGGTCCACTGTCAGCGGTCATAATATTAGCACTACTAACGTTTTCATGTCTGCTTTTATCTTCATGTTTTTACACTTTAACATCATGAAACCAATTATTAGTCTGTCTACAAGAGTCATATTTCAGCCATCTCATAACATCAGGACATTTTTATGTGCAAGATCAACATCCTAGAAAATCTTGTTTGGAAATGCTTGTGGGTTTTATTGCAGTGTGCCAACTGAACACGGAGAGCTTACAAGGACAGCAAAGAAATGGATTAGAAAAAGAATCAAGATTTATGGCTTGTGCTTAATTAAAATTCGCGGAAACTAATGGTGAGAAAATTGAAGCGTTCCTTATAGATTTAATTTCCAATGTCTGCTTTCCGTGTGCAGCGTTGCAGAGTGTGGCTGTCGTGTGATATCTCCCATATAACAGCGCTGCTAACATGTAATTGCAAAGTTGGAGCCATCAAAAAGTTGTCAAAAGCTAGTGCGTGTTCACATCTGGCTTTCCCCACACTGTTTGCAGAAGTAGCCCAAGTCCATTAAAAATAAGAAACAAACTTTCAGGACTCTTCACCAGTAACTTTTAATACTGTAGAACTCTGAAGTCTGTCTGTGACAATAAGCAAAGAGCAGCACAGTTGTCTGATTAACATTAATAAGTGATGGCTTCGGAGCAAAGTCGATTTTTAGTTAACAGAATAATTCATGAAACCTGCTTTCAAAGTCACTGCATGAGGCTTTTCTTTTGTTTGTAGAGAGATTTTAAAATCACATCTCTGGGGAAAACTTCCACTTTGCTTTAAAGACGCACCAGCCAAGATTAGTTCCAACTAGCAAAAAATGCAAAATACAATTAAAAACGTATTTGATCCAGTCGTGCCTGTAAATGACAGCACTGGAAAAATCAACAAAAACAACATGCGGGAGAAGAATTTGTTATGCCAATTAGTTAATGTGGTAGTATTTATTTGCTGTAGTATTCATTATTTCACAGTGTACAAACAGTTTTTGAATTAAACATGGCATTTGAATTTTAATACTTTTGAAACACACTTTTTAGAAAATATATGCAATTAGGAAAATGTGTTTTATTGTTGGGCAGTCCCTGAACGTGGTTGAGTGCTTTTGATTTGCTGCTATTTGGGTCACTTTAACCACCAGGGGTCACTTGTTATAAAATATGTACTGTTGCATTTTTCTAAGGTTGAGTTATTGACATTTAAGGCTAAACCAATTAAGTATTTCCTTCCAAACTATTCGTGTAATCCCTCAGTCGTCCAGGTATGATCCATAGTAAAAGAAAAATTCAAATCTGTCAACTGGACAAAAAGTTATAGATATAAGGCAGTGTCCACCAGTCCATCTGACCAGAACTGAAGAAGCGGCTTAGATGAGCAGCAAAATGTCTTCACTCCTACAACTTTTTGTCCAGTTGACAGATTTGAAGTTCTGGTCAGATGGACTGGTGGACACTGCCTTATATCTATCTAGCTCCTCCCTTCAGACAGATTTGAATTTTTCTTTTACTATACTCCTAAACTAGACAATTTCCAATACGCCAGATTGCGAGATAAGGCCACGTCATTACTGAACGACTGCATGACTCCATTGTTTTTTGTTTTTTTTTACCACTGTCACCTTATCCCAATGTATCTTTAAATGACGTGCGGTTACATTACGATTACAGTCCCCACTGACTCCATTAAAACTGACGTCACCAATTCACATGTAATCATATACCTCTGCCTGTTCCAGTAAACAATAATACACAATAATAGAAAGACCTAACCATCTGATCACAGCATCTCTGACCATAATGGGGAGAAGTAGCAGGAGCCTGTAGCCCATCATAAAGTGTTAGAGACCCTTGGCGGTTTGTTGTCCCCCTGTTACCCCCGCGTGCGTTAAGATAGATGTCTGTCATTATCCCTCGTACCTCTGGCATCAGGCTGGGATCCTCTGACCTTTCCAGGGAGCAGTGCCGCTCCGGGATTACCGATCGATCAAACGTGACGATGGAGCTATAGCTTTAGGAAAACCCATACAATAGATGTGTGTGTTGTCCCTAATGCAACCGTCCAGAGAGTTATTCGTCGACCTTTGATGACCTAGGGCTGATTCTCTTTTGTTGTTGTTTCTCAATTCCAATTTCACAAAATTATTGCATTTTTAGATAGGCACAAAAAATGTAATATTTGTTTTTTTTTCATTTTCCATATCTTAAAACTAAATAAGATAAACAAGAGATAACAAATAAAGTAAAAAACATTAAAAGACCCTTTAACTTACAATACTTTGTTACTAGAGAAAATAGCTGCCACTTTATAATGGCAACACATGAGTAGCCTTTTTTTTCTTTTTTTTTTTTCTTCTTTTTACTTAACAATAATATGGCTGGCAAATTACTACATCTAATCATTGTAGGAGGCCCCAGTGTAGACCCAGGACAAAGTGGAGGGACTATGTCTCTTGGCTGGCCTGGGAACGCTTTGGAGTACCACCGGAGGAGGTGGAGGAAGTGTCTCGGGTGGTGGAAGTCTGGGAGTTCCCTGCTTAGACTGCTACCCCCGTGACCCGGCCCCAGACAAGAGGAAGAAAATGGATGGATGTATAGATGAATAATTAGCACATTGGTCACATGTTTATCTGCAATAAACCAATAATAAACAGGCCTATTTTTATTCAGCTGCATAGAAACGTAATTGAATTGAAACCTAATTAAAGTGATTGGCAGTGGTGGAAAGAGTATGAAAACTTGTTCTCGAGTTAAATTATACTTACATGGCTAAAATGTACTCAGTTAAAAGTACAACTACATGTTACTTGAAGATGGGATATTTTACTTCCATGGGGTATTAACTGCTAACCTATAACATACTTAGATCACCATGTTGCCTTTTATTGCTTTGAAAATGCTATATTCACCGAAAACAATGTATTAACATGTTTTATAAGTTTACTCTTGTTTTTGATGCTCTGATCATATCTGATTGTATCATAGCAACCAAAGACCCAATCCAGAGCGAGGCTGATGAAGGTAACGCCCCTTCCCACCCACACTGCTAGTTTAGCAATTAAACCTGTTGCTAACACTAGCGGGAATGGCCTCGGGGAAAGAAGGCACCTGATTGGTCTGTTATTACAGATTAAATTAACGACACATACATGGCTGACATCTAAAACCTCTTGAGGCATGTTTTTGATTAAGGAACAACCTTATAACATGGTAGAAAGCTTTAAAAAATCTGTTTTGCATAATACCCCCGCTTTAAGATCAAAGGTTTAAAAATATACCCAAAAGCACCTAATAAATCTACTCAATTACAGTAACTTGAGTATTTGTAATTAGCTACTGTCCACCCCTAATCCACAAATGCCAACAAATGACTCCCTATTAGTTGGCTCTTTTGAACGATTCCTTAATGTGAACGGCTGGAACCTGATCTCATTTTTTAAAGGAGGACTGAATCTTTTTCTTTCTAATTTTTATACATTTTTATACTGATTAACACTGAACCAACACAGGAATCAGCACAGAAGCAGAGCAGGCGACACGAGTGAGAGATTAGTGGACAAAAAAATATATATATTTGGCATCATAATAACAGTTAGATTTTTAAATTATTATTATTATTGTTGTAGTGCAGTGATTTATATAGATTAATCATATTTCCAAAGGGTAAACACTCTCCCACTCTCAGTTTGAACCATTTTAAACACATTTGAGCCTTGGTTGTCTCTCTCAGTGATTATTTTGTAGTGAAAATGAGTTCTCACATTGGCTTCTGTCATATAAATACATAGTAAAAGAGCCAGTCTTTTGAACGGCTCTTTGAAATGAACAGATCCAAAAGATTTGGCTCCCCTAAAGGAGCCAAAAGTCCCATCACTACTACCTATTGTTGTCTGAATTTGTCTAAACTAATATTTTCTCCCATGGCTGGAATAAACACAAGTCTCGTCTCTAAACTGCCCATATGCAGATACATCACTGGCGGAAGGGTCTATATTATCCGCATCTACTCGCACCATAACTGCCACGAAGACGGAGCTAAATGGAGACGTAGTGTTTTAGGAATAAGCATGTGTGCTGCCTTGACCGTCATAATGAGGATTTCCAAATGGCTTTGAGTCTCCTTGACCGCGCTCAGGGGTGTATCGGCACACAAAAACGTATTAAAGCTGATGAGGTGATTTAAAAGTGAGCAATATGACCAATGGGCTGAACAATAGGCCCCCCTGGACACACACACTCCCACACACACTCCCACACACACACACACACGCGTAATGAGGATGCAGCGCTGATTGATGAGCAGCTGATGTCCAATCGCTGATTCCTTCACGGCGCAGGGCTGTTACTCTTTCCTCGATATTGAGTTGTAATTTTATCTCTCGCGGGGTCAATCCCGGGTTTCTCAACTGGAGGATCGTTTGTTGGGCTCAATACGGCCGATGATGGATGACAATCGTATGGCGCTTACTCGTGTTGGGCACTGAGAAGTCAACTTTAATAATTGCTGATCTTATAGCGACTGGCCAGAACTACACTGTTGGTTAAGAAGTGGGAATCGTTTGGAATCATTTTGTTTTTAGATCCTTTTTGTTGCTATTGAAAGATGGTATCAGGTAGCATCTTTCACCATATGCACTGTTCAGTTTCAATTGACCACAGTGATATAAAAAAAAAAAACACACAATGGAATGTCATTTTCAAGATTAAATCACAGTACTTTCTTTATATTACCATGTGGCCTTATAACTGTGTAATCCCTTAGTTGTCCAGGTAGTTTACACTGTGATCCATGGGTGTATACTACTATATTTGGTCTTATACATGTTCTGATACAGCTCAAGATCTTTCTAAAGCTCTTCAGGAAAGGTTCATTTCTGTCCTGTGAATGTGCTTTTTAGTATCGATACCTGCTAGTTTCAATACTAGTTTTAGTATCTGATTTTCGATACTTGGATGTAGAGGACAGCAACATTTTACAGTGAATTAGTAGAGACCTCACCGCCGATAGCATCTCCTCCCTGTAAGCCGTCTTCCCCTGTAAGAGGCGTGAGATAATGGCCTCAAATATACAGCAGATTTCTGTGCCTGTATCACCGGTGTCCTGCGGGGAGGTTGTTTGGCCCAGCGTGCACTCAGCAGTTAACATTCAAAAGCAGGCGGCCGTGTAAGAGCCAGCCACTTTATAAATCCTTGTAAAATGCATTAGTGATTTTAACCTGCCGATTGTTACATACAGGGAGAGGAAGGTCATGTGTATTTTGTAATGACAATAGCAGCAGCCACTGAAGAAATTTTAAATGGAAGAAAGTAAAAAGTAAAGCCATTTTTTTATTCAGAGGAAATTCAAAAGATGTAATAAGAAGAGAACTGTCATTTTGTGAGTTAGATGAAGTACTCAAGTTCCTACATAGAAATTGATGTAGAATTATCTTTGATATATAATTTTGGCTGATCCTATATCATTGGCCATCAAATTATCTAGATGTTATCATCTTTTCTTATGTCTTTCCCTGCCGCTCCTGCCAGCGTTACCTTGGCATACATGTTACTCATCTACGATAAGATTTGAGCTGTAGAGGGTTAAATTAATAACTTCTATGACTCATTATAGATACAAACTATCTATTAAAGTGGTTCATGTTGCTATTTATTTATTTATTTATTTATGTATGTACTTATTTATGTATTTATTTCAGCTCATGTTTTTAACGATATTGTACATTTAGAATATTTTTTTGAGAGATAATCCTACTTTACGCTTATTGTCAGTGTCATCAATTAGTTTCAATACTATCGTTTATCTTCTATATTTTTGTCAGCAATATACAGGTTAAGGTTAAGTTAAGGTTAAGGTACACTTTATTGCCCATGCTGGGAAATTTGTCCTCCGCATTTGACCCACCTTTCAATGCCGCTGGGGCGCAGTGGGTGGGTCTCGCGCCCGGGGACCCATCACTGTGATGTTGCTAGGCTTGATCAGGACTACCTTCGCTGGAGGATTATACCTATGGCACATGTTTTGGGTTGATGGGGGAAAACGAACTGCCCGGAGGAAACCCACAAAAACATGCAAATTCCACACAGACCGGGGAATCGAACCTGGAACCTTCTTTCTGTGAAGCGTGAGTGCTTTGTTATTGTGGCAGGCCTGTCTGTCTAACATCTCTGACTTCTCCAAAGTATCTTATATTAACTTTCTACAACAATCTAAACTGTTCATGAAATTCCCCTATAAATAGATCCTATGGACATTACTTACATGGTGCATTGTAAGATAGTGCCAGTTGAAGTGAAGGGGCTGCCCTGCTGGAGTCACGAGCTCTCAGTTCACTCCCTGTGGGTGCGGTCACACTCTAAAAGGTTTTGGGATTGCTTAAATCAGAGTTCGAGGCCAATTTCATACGTCCCGCTGTCACTGTCGCCATGGCGCCCACCAAGTTCAACCACCTCTGAATGCGATCAATTTGCAGTCAATTTGCCTGAATAGAGGAAATGTTTAAAAGCAGCTGAGCGGGTTATCACAAACAATCACAACTGAATCCCCAAATGAATCCCTCCGTTTTGTGCATGTGTAGACTAAAAGTACACACTCCAGCTCCCTGTCTCTATACCACTTTACACAAGCTCACTTATTGATACATCCTTCATTTGACAGTGGCACTTGAACATCTCTGTCAACATGTTTCACTGACCTGAATCCTGTCGCGTGTCTTTGCCTGTCAGCGCCGTCGCTGATAACAATAAATGAATGTAGAACAGTGTCACAACACGTCTCCGTCAAGCAGATGCTTTTCATTTGGAAAAGCTTTGAATAAAACTAGGACTCAATTAGTGACATTTTGCCTCAGTACAGATGGTGGAGAGGGCTGAAGGTTTTTTAAACAATAGTGTGAGGTAAAAGGCTTTGTGGATTAGTTAGAAGACCACAGAATATTATGTTACCAGAGACCCAGCAAGTTATTAGTAAATTAATCTTTTAATGTAGAGTACTCAAAAGAGCATGGGTGGGAAAAAAATCCTCTCAAAATGTTTCTAATTTCCTAATTTCAGTTCCAGTTCCTCAACTTTGATGATCTTTGGTTCTTTTCTCAATGTGTCTTTATGTATCTATTTGATAAGCCTATATATTTAATTTAGTTGTAATATAAATGGGACTATTTAGATAGAAGTGTAGGCTACATAATGATGTCACAATTCATGTACATTTCTATTGCCCTAAAAACAAAACCAGCTGTATGGATGAATGAACCAGCTGAATGCGTGCATGAATGCTTGGGCAAAAGTGCATCATTTATTTCTATTTCTATGAGCTTCCCAATTGGATATAATATTGTCAAACTGCACACTCCTAACTTGAGGAAGGTCAGAGGGACGGAAACGTTGTACTAATAAAAGTGAACCAAGAGCGAGTGGGAGTGTGCGGGAGTCTTCTTAAACCTTTCAGCCAAGTGCCTCTCCTCCAACGCATCTGCCGCCCAGTCAGGTGTGCAGCGTTTACACACAAACAAGCACACTCCTAACTTCACCACTTTGACTCCAGATCTTAGCATAACTAACACTTTTTGCTACAGACGATTTAATACTAAGGTGACGAACGGCTCTGTTTTATTAGCTTAATGTTACCTTTTTCACCCTTTGTTAAATGATGTGTTTTTAACCAGACTTTAACAATACATCTCAGTTGCCTGGCCAGAAGTTGTTTCTTTTCCTGGCCTGGATTGCGGTACCTCTGTGCCCTGGAGTCTATAACTGAAACATATCACAGTGCACTAAGCCCCAAAACACCTACTGCATGATGGAAAGATTACATTAAGACTTGCATTACTTTCTGCTTCCACCTGAAAATATGAAATATGCTTTGACTCTGCTATTTCCCAACAAAACTAGACATCTACATAAATGTCAACCTATGTGGTAAAAATAACACCAGCGGGAGTATATGGAAATGGTCAGAGCTTTGTCAGTGATGGAGGGCCGCATATGCTTTATTAGACAAACATGTCACCGGTCTGAAGCTAGTTAGTGAGTTATGTGCATTAGGGGTCTCTCAACATCATGTCTATAATGATGAATACCTGTAGCGCGCATTCTCGGGTGTATAGGGCTTGACATATGGACGAGATTTATGTGTCTGCCTCTAGAACTGCTAAATATTCATCCGGCATCTACATCATCCAAACAAGCTGCTAACACCACTGACTCTGCAGGTTAATGGCTTTGTGCAACAGGGTGTCAGCAAATGAGGTTTGGAGCCCCGAAAAGCACTGTAGTGTGAATGCGGGCGAAAACCAAATGTAATCTCATATTGGCGTTATGAGAATGAAAGTGAGGTTGGCAAAACTTTACAACCTTCACAATGGATGGCTAATGCATGGGCAGCCTTTAGAACCCGCACAGTTTATCCAGTTTTGGGAATAGCACCTTTTGGTTGGATTAGCACACTGTAATGATCTGATATTTTGTGTTTAGCTCAGAGTTGATGCCTTTTGTTGTTCTTGTAACTATTTATGTGCTGTTGTTAATGTATGTGCCTTGGTTGCTATGCCGACAAGTTGATGTGAAGTTTCCGCTGCTGTTGTTTTGCTCTTGTTTTGGCGTGGGTTACGGCCTACAGTAGCCCCTGTGTTCAGAAAAAATAAAAATAACAACCAGAAGAAATTTGTCATGTTTCCTTACACCAAAATGTTACAATACTTTTATCTTGTGCAAAGGAAGACATAATGTGATTTTTTACACAGCTGGATAGGCAAAATATATCATTATATTTGCTCGTACAAAATAGCAACCCAAAACAGAAGAGATGGAAATTGTTGTAAGTTTTGGACGCTGAAATAGAAATTTATACTACAGTGTGCTAACTTCTCCTGTGCAGGGTCCGTCACTTGCTTGTTTCCACGGAGATGTTTATGCTTTGCCTGGATTGCATTCAGTTTGTCTATATCCATGAAGGTGACACTACCAGGCCAAGTTACAACTCAGATCAGTGGAGAGGTCACTCCAATAAAAATACCTGTAACTGAATCAATGGAAGGTAAATCTATAGCATCTCCAAGGTGCAATACAGATGGTGGACCGCTCACCGGAAAAGTTGCATAGTGGAGCTTTAAGGCTAAATTAGTAGTTAGAAAGTGATGTCAGTTTTGTAGGTTAAATATAATATGAAAAGCATTGTCTAGACTTGAGAGGATAAAAAATACCCCATTGTGCATCTCCGCCATTCGTTTTGGACAACAGTGAAGACAAGCCCAGACAGGGACACCTCGGGCCCCAGAGGACAGCGTCTCTGGTGAAATGATCCAGAGGTGACAGGCAATATCTGAAAACTCTAGGATCTGCTGCTGTTTGCACACATTTGTGACAAAGCCGTCAACACTATCTGTCATAACACCAATACGAATGTAGAAAAGGCACACAAGCCAAGGAAAAGAACCACATGTACTTCACTGTGAAAATGTTTTAGGCAGCTGTAAAAAATATAAAATATAACACATTTTTCAGTGGAATTTCTGTTGTACAAAATCAAGAAAAGTCTGCAGTGTGAGTCTAGCTTTTCCAGTTTGAATGCAGATACTGGTACTTCTGCCAGTACACACTATCAATGGATACCAGTGCAGTGACTTGAGTATATACATAAAGTATACATATTGATGTTCAGTGACAGATTGATCCACCCACGCTGTGTGAAGGAGAGGTTCCAAAGGTCTTTCCTTCCAGCTGCTGTCAGACTGTAGAATGAACAATGCCCTGTACATGTGTCACCAACCTATATGTGCAATCCTGTAACATAAGACACTTACCTGCCATTTATTCTTGTCCATATACTGCACTGCACATAACCACTGTCAGAGCCTTTCCTTTATAGCTTTATAGTAATTTATGTTGTAATTTGTTGATCTTAATTTCATGTTCTTATTCTCTTACTGTTCTTGAACTTTGCATTGCAACACTATAATTTCCATCTCCATTGTGGGACAAATAAAGGTTTATCTTATCTTATACTTTTTTTCATAAAACAAATAAAAACAAAACAAAGTTGGTCGCAATATAGTGCGCATTGCTACTTATTCTTCGAGCGTAACAGAACAGTTTGCATACAAGTTTAAACATCATATCCAACATACAACATATGAGAGCTTGTCTGGCCTAAATCAATGCCCAGTGAAGTATTTCTGGATGGGACCCAATACCTGATACCCCATATTGTTATTACAATCACAATACAAACAAATCCAAATATAAATAATCATCATAAAATTTACTTTAAATTGAAGAGTGCAGAATCAAAACCTTTCAGTCATATGCACAGCTAAACAGAACCGTTTTGAGCCTGGATTTAAACATTGTCAAAGTAGAGGCCCGTCTCACATCTTCAGAAAGACTGTTCCAGGTTTTAGCTGCATAAAACTGAAACACTGATTTCCCATGTTTAGTCCTGACTCTGGGCACCAGCAGGAGGCCGGTCCCTGAGGTGCTGACAGTGCAAAATGGCTCATATGGCACTAACATGTCGGAGATGTACTTCGGTGCTAAGCCATGGAATCTATTCTCTGAGCCACAAGAAGCCAGTGCAGAGAACTGAGCACAGAACTTATGTGCTCATACTTCCTGGTTCTGGTCAGGACCCGAGCAGCAGTGTTCTGGATGCACTGCAGCTGTCTTAACGCCTGTTTGGAGAGGTCAGTGAGCAGGACGTTATGGTAGTCAGGAGACAAATGCATGGATAAGTCTCTCCAGTCTGGTTTTGACAGTATACTTTTGATTTTTGCAATGTTTTTTAGATGGTAAAAAGCTGAAGATGTTATTGTTGTGATGTGGCTGCGCATTGTTTGTTTCATTTTTAATATATACCAACTTCACTCATTAAAAATTGACCGTTTACCCCTGAACTACGAGACTTTCTAATCTCATTAGAAATAATATATCTTTCCTAATGCAATACACTTTGACATTGGTGTATTCTCCGAGTCCTTTCATTCCCATGTGCATTTTGACACAGTTTGTCGCCCTGTAAGTCTTTATGTGACCCTGGTAGCTTAATTGTTTCAGTTTGAACATTTCTTACTGTCCAGGAAACTAGACTGACTCTTTAGCTCTCAGAGGATATAAAAGGTTTGGACACCTCATCTTTATCCCCTGTCCCCTTTAGCAGGAAACACCCAGATGGCAGCGTATCCCATAATTCCACTGTCGTCCTCCCTTTCTCTCCTTGTCTGTCTCGCCCCCTTCACACTTGTCTCCTTAGCCTTCTCTCACCTTTCCTACCTCCTAGGCCATCTCCTTTCCTTCCTTGCAGCTCCTGGAATGTGTCTCGTGTTTTGACGGCTTTGCATTCAGCCAGTGGCACGTCAACTTCGCCTTTCCTAGCTGTCCATCACCGCTCCCGAGGCCTACACCTATGCATTAAATATCAAGCTTTATGGAGGAGGCAGGGAAGGAGGTAGTCACGCAATATGAGGCTGGACTGTGTTCACCCTGGCAGGGCAAAAGGAATCTCTCCATGGGCGGATGATTAAGCCTATAGCGCAGTGGGTGTTAGACTGAACAGTTGGTAAAAAGCTTTCGGAATATTTCTCAGAAGCTGTTGCTCTGCAGGTGGATTAAATAATATTGTGCATTTATTCTGCTTTCTTTTGCTGATTCACTCTGTACAAGTGCAGTAGTAGCAGTAGTAACTATGGTAGTAATAGTAGTGACTGTAGTTGTATTAGTGGTATTAGTAGTAGTAATAAAAATGGAACACACTTCAAGGACGAGCAAAATTGGACACTTTAGTGCCACAATCACAATTCAGTAATATGGTAATGAACTTTTATACACACACCTGGATCTGTTTTAATGTTTTATATGGATTTATATGCTTTTGTTTTTTGTTTGTTTGTATTGTATTTTGAACAGGGCGCCCATGAAAAAGAGAGTCTAAGTGCTCTCACTGGGTTTCCCTGTATAATTAAAGATAACGAAAGAAAGAAAGTAGTATAGTAGTAACTTTAATAGTAATTGTAGTAGTTGTACATATTGTATTATCAGAATGAAATCAGATTAGTCACATCAGATTTAGATTTTTACGTGCCGCCTTTTTACACAGCTTTGAGAATTCTTGAAATCAGATAATGATTAGATTATTGGTGTACGTGTGAACATAGCCTCTGTTGTAGTTGTAGTCACGATAACACATTTTTAAGCACAATATATCGCTACAAAGAAATATTGTGATAAACGATAATATTGAAACTACTTTATGCCACTAATTAAGATTTAAGTAATGCAAGATAATCCCAGTAAACCATTTTAAATAGACAGCTCCATTAAAAGGCATAAGCTACAACAAATAAATAGAAGAATGCGCCAATAATTAGCCATAAAAGGGATTTATTCACCCCTCCACAGCTCAAATCGTATGGTACTACAACAAAAATACCCCAAATCACCCACTTTTGCAAAGAAACAGTACTCATGATAAATACTGAGCCCCAAAATATATTGTTCCAGTTTTCATATATTGAACGATAAGTCGATTTAGTATTTATCGTGACAGGCCTAGTTGTAGTTGTAGGAGCTGTCGTAGTATTTAGTGTGTTTATTGGGTCCTCATCCTTCACTCCACCAATTAGCAGAATTTGAACTGAAATTAACTAATAATAACTGGGAAAAAAATGGTTGTACTGAGCAAATATTGTAACTCTATTATGAAACAGGTAATAAGACAAACATAACAAAGCACTTACTCCCCTTAGTTTTAATAGATGCTTCATTGATTTGACAACACCGTTTTGGGGAAGTGGTCGGGGGGCTTGTTCTAATAGACAAATTCAGAGTAATTAGCTGGACTATTTCCCCCCACAATATTACCACTGAGAGGCATTTAGTATTTATTATGATGGTATGATTTCCTCAGCTGGGTGGTGCTGATTGAGAGGCAGTTGGAAATGCAAGGCTAAATAATTGAGCTATCAACTTGTGCTGTGATGTGTAAACTCAGCCTTATAACAGGCGTCTAAGCTGCCGACACACGAGTGAGTCTGCTCTGGGATCAGTGTGTGCCTTCAACCTTGAGTGTTATATATGGCACTGTGAAGACTTAGAAACATATCAAGAAACTCAGTAATCTTTACAATGGTATTTATAAACGTAATCTAACAACAGCTAAATGGTCAGCTTCAAACAAAATTTTAATGTTCTTAATACAGAAACTACAGAAGCCCTGTGGGCCAAGCGGGAAAAAAAAAAAAAGGCTCATCATTTGGGCTCCATTCTGTAAGTGTTTTTTTTTTTTTTGCACTTACAGCTAAAAGGCCTGCAAGCTCACATCAGTGCCCGAATGATGAGCCTTTTTTTTTTTTTTTTTGCTTGTTGCTCAGGGCTTCCGTACAGATGATTTCAGTTTAAAGGTGCCCTCTGTAAACTTTCTGGTGTTACCTGCTTGGATCTAGGCATGGGACGATATTGAAATTTGGTCAAAATAATTGCTATTAACAATTATATCATGGTAATTATTAAAGTAGCTAACGGTTCAAAAATCTTATGGATATGAATAATTATAATTTTAATGTTTAAATATGGAACTTGTTCATAGTAACTTTTATATAATTGTACTTTGTTATCAGTGAAAACAGAAAACAAAAAAACAAAACAAAAACTTATCCATATTCTATCCATATGTCACGATAAACGATATTATTGTTTATTGTCCCATCCCCACTTGGATCCATGGAGATGTTTGGCCTGGAATATTCCACAGTATGGTTTTAAACTTGTGTATCTATCAACATCTCCATGGAGACAAGCAGGTGGTGGGTCACGCAGTGCAGTTTTAATTTGTTGTACTTGTTATATCAGTTTTGATTGGTCCCTGATTTGTTAGTAAAATATAACCCATCATCCCACTGTGTCACGTTTATAGTACAGCCTCATGCTTAAAATCAAATAGAGAGACATTTGAACATTTTAAGTGTTGTAATTGTTGGCCAAAAGCCAGTTCCCTGTATATAAAATGCATTGTACAAGTTGTAATGCATTTTGCTCATCTTGCGGTGCCTGCTAGGGACTGATCCAGAAGGAACCCACCAGAGCATGATTTCTGATGACATACCATCCATGTTAATATCCCTATTTCAATCTTGTTGCCATCACCAGTCCCATCCTAATAAAATGACGGTGACACAGCCTCACACAATGTAGTTCTGAGTGTAATAAATAATAACAGGACAAAATCCATCTTCATATTATGATGCTGCTGATAGGACCATGCGTTTCACTCTTATTGATTTTCACAGGGATCTGTCGACACACTCACATAATGCAGTAAACCTATATGGAGCGTTGTGATATATGTTGTAATATATAGAGACATAATGAAAGTTATATGGAGGGGATGGGGTTTGGATAAATGCTTTTGAGAAATAAAAATATAAATATTATGCTGCATGGAAAAAATACTTACTGAATTCATTTAGATTTGCGTCTTTAAAGGTGCATTTTGTTACTTTTCTAGTAGCAGTCCGCCACGTTCATGGAGATACTTTATATTCCACAGTATGGCAATAAACACATCCATCTTGCATTTGTTCAATAGTTTATTGCTCAGTACTACTAAAACATGCCTTCTTACTGTCAGTGGGGTTGCCAACTCCACAGATCTGAATTGTAACTTGGCCTGTAACTTGGCCTGTTGTCACTATGGAGCAGTGATGGAACATAGCAAAGTAAACATAGTAAACATAGTACTGTACTTAAGTATACATTTCAGGTATCTGTACTTTACTTCAGTAGATTTTTCAGTGGATACTTTTTACTTTTACTTCACTACATTTGAGAGCAGGTATCGGTACTTTCTATTCCACTACATTTTTGAACTGGACTGAAAAGTAAAAAGTACTTTTTACTTTTCAGTCCAGTTCAAAAATGTAGTGGAATAGAAAGTACCGATACCTGCTCTCAAATGTAGTGAAGTAAAAGTAAAAAGTATCCACTGAAAAATCTACTGAAGTAAAGTACAGATACCTGAAATGTATACTTAAGTACAGTACTATGTTTACTATGTTTACTTTGCTATGTTCCATCACTGCTCCATAGTGACAACAGGCCAAGTTACAGGCCAAGTTACAAGTCAGATCGTCATTTTAAATCAATATGAAATACTTTTACTTTTTACTCTTAAAGTACATTTTTAAACAGGTACTTAAATAATTTTACTTAAGTCGAGTTTTTAATGTGATGAGTAACTTTCTAGTTACTGTATCTGTACTTTTACTTAAGTAACAAAACTGAGTACTTCCACTACTATCCACTACTGATGTTAAGTGCTCCCCTTTCTCATGTTTTGTCAATCAAACCTATCTTATCTTGGCTTCAAAATCTTTCTATTTCACTAACATCTCCCCAAACCGCTTGAGTCAGATCACGAGTGTCACCCAGCTGAAGGAGTTTGAATATTTGACACTTCATTCGAGTTTTGGCTTCAGGTGTTTCGCGGAGCACAGACCTGTCATTCCTCGTCCTTGTCACATTGAGACAGACTACTGTGAAGACCCATCATTCTCAGCACGCTCCCGACCAACTGCACACCGCAACTGTCATTTAGCCCCAACCAAATCACATTCTGGATTTGATTTGGAAAAGCAACCTCATTATATCTGCTGCCTATCGGTATTGTTCTTGTAATTGGAATTCTTAATGTCTTCACCAGGTATGAAATTGTATTATGACATAAGGGGAAATTAATATTGCAACAAGCTTGGCAGAGATGTCGGGAAGTAATCGAAAAATAAAGCGGTGGCCTGGCTGTGTCTTGTCTTTTAATGTGGGTGATTGTGTACATTATGTGTGTCCTGTTGTGATAATTGGCTAACAATGGTGCATGCGTGAAATAATTTGGTTTCATGTAGCAATGGCATGGTTAGGAGTGTCAACCATCGCTAATTCGAGTATAGATATTGCTGTTTCAAGGGTATTTTACTTCTAACATATTTAGATCACCATACTCATTGTTTTGAAATGCTATATTTGCAAAAAACCAACATATTAAAGGGCCCATATTGCGCTATTTTCTGATCTATGTTATGATGTTGTTTCCTCATCACAAACAGACCTGGAGTTGTGTTTTGTTTCATTCACACATGTTTAACACACAGATCCTGCATATTTAGGTTCTTCTCTCAAACTGAAAACAGTGTGTTCCACTTTGTGATGTCATGTGGTAATACAGGAAGTGCTAGACTGTGTTTTTAAACTCCATACACCTTCACTAAAATCATTTGGATATTTTAAATCCATACACCTTCACTAAAATCATTTGGATAATTTCAGTCATGGAATTGCTAAGCTCTACTGAACAAAAAGTAAAAGTAGGCAACTGTTAATTTGAAAACTACCACTACATGACATTACAAAGAGGAACAGAGCATTTTGAGCTTTGGAGTTGTAGACAGACTAATAATAAAGGGTTACTCAAACATGTGTGAATGAAACAAAACACAACTCCAGCTATGTTTTTGATGAGGTAACGGCATTAGAACATGGATTAAAGCTCACAAGAGTCAATTTTGCCTATTATAGGACCTTTAACATGTTTTATAAGTTTCACTTTCATTTTTGACATTCTGAGTCTCCCCTCCCTTTTGCTCTCTACGCTAAGTCGCTTCCCCTTCATAATACTGTGACAACACAATCAGCGTGCAAATATATCTATATATCTTTTGAATGGTTGACCATCCTCAAAATGGCACAGGAAGCTGAAACCTATGAATATTGCTGCCTTTACTAATTTCTCCTTAACATAAATGACTTGTGTTGTATTTATGGGGAATTGTCGTGTGGGAACATGGGTGTCATAGGCTTGTGGGCTGAGCTGAGCTTTGGACAGAATTCGTATAGGGCCAGAGAGAGATTGCTTAATTACTCACGTTGCCATAACAATTCAAGACAAAATATATCTTTTGATATATCTCCTTAACATAAATGACTTGTGTTGTCAAATGTATATACGTCATTGAGTCTAGTATTGTTCTAAACTATTGGTTCCATGTAAGGACTTTAATAAGGGCCACTTTTCTGGTTGGATATGCCTGGAGTCTCACTGTTATCACTGACCCTTGCATTATCTTCTCCAGCCGCTCTCCTTCAGCCTCCTTGAGTCGTTGCTTATAACTTCTCCTTCTTCCTTATTGTTCCTCCTCATCTATCATTTTCGG
>KN484716.1:0-18909 GCA_000787095.1 Periophthalmodon schlosseri
AGAGAGACAGAGAGAGAGAGAGATATACAGTCTATGTGTGTGCTTTAATAAATGCAAGCTAGATGAGTTTAATGCCATACTGTGTAACATTCCAGGCGAAGCAATATCATCAACAAGATACCAGAAGACTTACACCTTGCACCTTTAATGAACTATTTAAACCCCAGTAAGTAAGTAAGTCGTTTAGACAGAGGGTATAATGACTTCTCCAATGCTCTCTGGCCCAGTGGGAGTTTGGGCTCAGGTTAGATTCCAGACTCCTTCTCCAAACCACTCAGTTTTCTTGCCAGCTCCTCTCACACGCCTGACGCCCAAAACCCGGGTTCCCCTCAGGATTACGCTGGGATTTGAGTCTATGTCGGATTTGTAGAAGGGGATGAGACATTTATCTTCTCTCTTTTTTTCCCCCCAAACATTTCTTCACTAAGCGCTCGCCTCCATCTCCTGTTCTTTCTTCTTGCTCATTCTCTATTAATCACAGATAAGGCAAGTCTTCTGGGCTGCTGGCACTCGCGCTACGCTACAAAACGCTACTGTCAGTTCCTTCCCCTTTTCACGCCTTGGGAAAAAATGGTTTCGTGATGGACTGTATCTTTTTTTGGTCATCATGTTGCCTGTTGAAGTGTCATACTTTTTTCCCATGCTTTTCTGGTCCTGTCACAAAGCGGTCGGTCCTATTAAAATGAAAGGGGAGAGGCAGAGCGGAGTGGACTGGCTGAGGGGGATTTTGCCGTACCACATATGTCATTAGATTGTGTAGGAGGGATCGCATTTTCAAGTGCATATCTATATGTTGTACACAAGCTTCACTGTGTTGTGCGTGTCACTGGAGCAGCCAATCAGCCGTGTGCTTATCGGCCTGAGAGCTTGTCAAGTGTTTTGGAGTTTGATGTGACCATTACAGTTAAGGGACTCGCACGCCCCATACAGGCTAATGATCCCCCACACAAGTCTATTCATGGAGAGAGTGGAAGCTGGAAGAAGAAGAGTGGGGTACTGAGATGGAGGAGGGAGATATATGGCAAAATGGTAACAATTTATAACTACACTTAAATTAGTACTAATGAAGAATGAAGACTTAATAACATAACAACTTTTGCTCATGTTTCACTAAAGGGCCTATATTACGCTATTTTCTGATCTATGTTATAATGTTGTCATTATCACAAACAGACCTGGAGTTGTGTTTTGTTTCATTCACACGTGTTTAACACACAAACCTTGCATATTTAGGCTGAGTTCTTCTCTCAAACTGAAAACACTCTGTTCCACCTTGTGATGTCATGTGGTAATACAGGAAGTGCTCCACTGTGTTAAAACTTCACTTCACCTGCACTAGAATCATTTGGATGATTTCTGCCCTGGAATTGCCAATCTACTGAACTAAAGGTAAAAGGAGCTGTTAACTTGAAAACTACTGCTTCATGACATCACAAGGTTGGAGATGTAGATAGACTAATAACTCAGACATGTGTGAATGAAACAAAACACAACTCCAGATATGTTTTTGAGGTAGTAGCAACATTCTAACAGGGCTTAAAGCTCACAAGAGTCAATTTGGAGTAATATAAGACCTTTAAGATGGGTACCATAAAAACGCATATTATAGTGATGTGTTGTTTTGTAGATATGCAAAATTAGACAAATGTAAGTGCTACAAAAAGATAGGATGGAGTGATATTTTTACACATTTTTACACATTGCCATTACACTGAATATTATTATTGGGATAATAAAAAAAATAAAATAAAAAGAAAAATCAAGATATTCTTTTTTTTTTTTACAATATCACCCACTGCTATACTAAAATAATATTGCAAAAGATGATTTGCTACACATGATTTCACATCTTCCAAATAAAGCCAGCCTCATGGGTAGAATATTTGGGTCGATGAAAAACCCTCACGCACTAGAACTGGGTACTGTTCAAATATTTTTTCGGTCACATAAGTTGACAATTCAAACTGAATGAGGATAGACCTTTGGCAAGACACAAAACTTTCACATCACACCTCAAACTTTTGAAAGGACAGTTAAAGGATAAGAGCCACAGCAATTTCCAAACTCGTATCAAAAGTTCTAATTAAGCAGGGGTCAATTCAAAAACACCATCCGAGAGGAATAATTAAATATGGAAGCGCTACTTTGAAGAAAATTTAATTACTAGACCTTTTATTATATTCAATCACTGTAGCCAGACTGTAGACAACTTCCTTACAGTAACCAGAAAGACCTGTCCCATAGCATGTTTATGATATAATTAACTTTGAATGACAGATTTAACATGCACTTAACTTAAGACAGTGGATCTATTTAAAGAGATAACCCTGAAGCTAGTAAACAGCGGAGTTGAGCGACCTAATAACCCCTCCATATGGCCATGGTCTCATCCAAATGTGCGCTCGCTTGAGGCATTTTAGGCCTAAATATCAACATGGATACTGGTCTAATTCACCCACAGTGCATCGTCTCATCGCTCCGGCTCTGCTAAGCCTCTTACCTTTGGGATTATTGGCAACACAAAGTATTATATAGCTTCATTCATCTGGATAACGTGTTATTAATGTATTCTGGGATGAAACCATCTGTAGTGTTGATGGGAGGAGGAGAGGAGATTGGGCAAGGCAAGCTGTCCACACAATGATTTGGTGTGTTATTTGATTTCAGTTGAGGGGAACAGTAGTAGGGCTGCAAGATTAATCATAATTGAATCGAAATCGCAGTTTGAATAGATGGAGTCGGCAAATCGCAAAGGTTGCCATTTTCGAAGTACCATAATTTCTTCCATAAAAAACAAAATATCCTGTCGTCCTATCCTCCTGCATAACTAGCTAACCCTGTAGATCTATACAAACGTGTTCTGAAATGTGTCAGTTCATATTTCAGTATTTTTGTCAGTTCTTTTGGGCACATTTAAAATATGAACTTTGAACAGAATATATAAAACATAATATTAAACATCCTAATATTAAAACATAAATCGCAAAACTAATTGCAATGTTTATCTGAAAAATTAGTTCAGCCCTAAATAGTTGAGTTTTTTTTTTTTTTTAGCCTCGACAATGCAGATATCAGCGCTATGATGATGATGGTCTCTCACCGAGCACAAGAGGGACACATAGACGGGCTAAGAATATGAGGATAAGTGAAGTACGTCTTAAGCCTCTCTCAGACATGCACATCACTATAAATATATATTTTTAGAAAGAGCTAGATTTGTCAAACCACTTGTGAAGGGATGAGACACTCAGACAGATGGCAAGGATGTCGAAATAAGTGAGAGAAATATAAGCAGGTAAACAACAGCCCAGTGAACAAGAAGTTGCTAGATTCTTCATTTATAATGGGAAAAATTTTACTAACGTATCTCCAGATCTTGAACTCCACTCTATAGCCTCTTTTCCACTGGCGCGGTTCACTTGGGTCTGCCTTGGAGCAGGTCTGTTTGGTGCGGTTCAGTTTAGTTGCGTTTCCATCTCTAGGCACTGCTCCGAATCCAGGGGCAGGGGTCTGATATCACCCACACATTACAATAAATAAAATCTAAATAATATTTGAATTATACTCATAATCATTTTTGATCTTTATGTGTAAGTGCCGTGCATCGATAAACAGGAAACAGCTGTTGCATTCGTGCTTTGTTTTGCGACACATATCGGCTCTACATATAAAGTTGCCATAACAGGAATTACAGCATCAAATCAGCGTTTGGTGAGACATTATTATTTTCTTGAGTAGCTGTGCCTTAGCTAAAGCGATCCATACCGTGCTGGCCCCCTCTGGGAGCTAGTACCCTCCAGGCTCCGCTTCGGACCCATCAGACGCAGCGGTATGGTTCACTTTAGACAGTGAAGACAACTGCTGCCGGTAACGATCCGCTCCAAAGTGAACCAGTGCAAACGACGCTTATAAGCTACAAATGATCCTGTATAGCTGAATAGCAGATAAACCTGAAATTAATACAGACATCACTCAGTTGAATTGACGAAGAAAGATATGAGTTAAACCAGTAGCGCACATATCTCTGACAGTTGACAATCTCGCTCTTTTGATGCTCAAAAATTTACATAAAACTGTCACAAGTGATGTTTCACTCCACCAAAACAAAGCTCGGGGGATTACAGGAGGAAATAATAAACACATTACTCATTTTCTTCTTACATTTGTTTCTCAGCCGTGGCATTATGAATAAAGTATGGCTTTTGGAGCTTGGACCAGCAGAAAAACTAAGCAGAAAATACAGATGGGATATAACCAAACAGCAACTCACACTACACGTTTAGTAAGTGTAGATAGTCAGAGTAAACAAAGTAGGCCAACTGTTGATTCATAATGATTTGACTACTCAAGTAGATGCCTATGCTATATAAACGGGATTGTTTTTACTAGGGCTGTAGTTGACATAAGAAGACATGCCCTGTGTGTCAATTAAACAACTACAAGGCACGTGAAAAGGCAGATTAAACTGTCCAATCGCTCCTAAAACTCCAGCTAACTCAGTCCATGCAGTCTTCTCTCTGCTGTTGTCTGTATAAATCCTAATAAAATAACTAGAAAGAATAGAATAACTACAAATTTTGGTCAACTAAAACCCCATCAACTGACAAAACGATTAAAGGACTTTACTTACTACTGACCTATTTGGCTTGTTAAACATCATGTAATAACAGAACGGACTCAGAGGCCATTCTGCCATTATGAATGCACTGGAAAGGTTTTCTCCAACTCTAGGACTGTATACTGTACGTGTAGTATTTCAAACATCTGGACACCTGTGGAAAAATTGAATCCAAAATTTAAAAATATCAGAGCAGAGCAGTCCGAGGTTTGTGGACGCATTTTAGCAGGGAAGTGCCACCGGAGATGTTTGGGAGTGTTTGAACTGCTATGGGTAACACACTATAGAGCAAATGTATAGTATCACTATCACTCTTAGAAACGACTTCATTTAGGAGTTAGGCGGTAAGGTTCGGGTATTGATTAAGTAGTTATAAAGTTTGAATCATTATGAATCTTTCTTCATGCTTTATAAGGCTAATTACGATATAGCTATTATAAACTGTTACCATTTAACTTAATTCACGATAAAACTCCTACATTTACAGAGTTAGTTTGGTGAGACATTGTCTGCGCTCCATCAAAAGCACTTCATCAGCTGCATTATGAGACAAATGTTGCGTTGCTAGTTTGATGCACGGGCATGTATACAAATTGCACTCTAACTTCAAAGTGATTTCCAGTGTCTTTCATGTTTTAGGTGAGCACATTTCTTTGCTTTAGATCTGAGCAAGTCCCCACCGATCTCCATTAGAGAAAAACACACAGACTGATGGACAGGTTCCACTTTACTTTCACTCATTACAGGTTTTAGAGAGTAGCATTTTCAAGATTTAATGATTTGGACGTTTAAAATTGTGAAATTATACGCTGCATCTTGTGTGTGGCCCTGGACTATAATTATGTACATCCCGAGGTCTGTGTAAAGCACTGGCAAACACTGGAGAGGAGTTTCTGCTGGGGGAGTGACAGTTTAAGTGCCAATTACATCTTGACTGGCATCGTCAATGGATTTCATACAACGCACTGAGATGGTAGAGAGCAGTGCAAGTGTATAAGGTGTTAAGTATTCATAATGATAGCTATTTTCTGTTTTGTAGCGTTCCTTTGTATCCAGGGTCACCAAATCATCTCCAAGCATGCTGTAGTTTTCAAAGATGCTGTTCTCATTGTAGTGCTCTTAGAGAAGACATGTTACGCAAAATCAACTTTTATGGGCTTTTAACCATTTTATGATGTTTTTCCATCATCATTTTCTCACTCTCGAGTTGTATTTCCAGTGTGTATTTAAGTAATCTTCTGTTATTCTGTATCCAAGGTGTGAAAAGTTCTGTTTTCACATACCCCCTAAACCCCACCCATTGCTCTGTAGTTGTAGTTGTTTTAGACCAATATGGTGGTTTACAATAGACAAAATGCAAATTCATGATCTACGCTGGTGACAGTAGACCTGTCACGATAACAAATTTTGAAGCACGATATGTCGCTATAGAGAAATATCACGATAAACGATAATATTGAAACTACTTTATGTCACTAATTAAGATTTAAATAATGCAAGATAATCCCAGTAAACCATTTTTAAATAGACGATTTCATTAAAAGACATGAGCTGCAACAAATAAATAGCAGAATGTACTAATAATTAGCCATAAAAGGGGCTTATTCACCCCTCCACAGCTCAAATCTTATTACAACAAACATACTCAAAATCTCCCAATTTTTGCAATTAGCCATAAAGGGGCTTATTCACCCCTCCACAGCTCAAATCTTATTACAACAAACATACTCAAAATCTCCCAATTTTTGCAAAGAAAAAGTACTCATGATGAATATTGAGCCCCAAAATATATTGTTCCAGTTTAAGATAAGTTGATATAGCAATTATCATGACAGGCCTAGGTGATAGCTTATTACTAAATGCCACAAAAAACTAGAAACATTTAATTTGATGACAAAATTCTACTAAATCTAAATCTACTAAAATCTATACGTAAATATGTAGGTTATAGTCCAAGGATTTGCCAAAGTTTGTAATCATTTTTAGTAGCATTTCCTAGTATTTTCTATTTTTATATTATATGACTAGCCTCGGAATGCCTTGAAATTCCCCTGCAGGAGCTGGAGGAAGTGTCTGGGGTGCGGGAAGTCTAAGAGTCCTTGTTAACATCTGCAACCTGGCCCCAGATAAGCAAATCAATATTGATACATAATTTTGACAGCAATACATGTTCCCAAATATACTGACAACTTTAACAACACCAATCCTTGAGACCGGAGCTTGGGACTGACACAAAGTATTCAGGACACTGCGGACTCCAAAAATACTTCAAATTTCAAAGTACACTGAGTTCTATAAATATCCTCATATAAGTGGGTGTATGTGGAGATCGGCACCTCTGCACTGTATATTATATTGCGAGTGTGAGTTTGTGTGAGTCAGCACTGAGATCCTGGACTCAGTGGGATGAATCACACTGTGGGCTGGTTGTGGTTCTGAACAGACCGGTAGCTACAATACATTTCCCAAAAGTACCTAAAAAAACCACATGTACAGAACAGTGCATTTGATTACAGCTGGATAAGAGCGCATTGATTACACCTCTTCACAGCTATCTTTGGTTTTTTGCAGACAAGAAGACACTGTTATTTGCACTGACCGGAATAAGTATCAAATCAAACCAAATGAGAAGGATGTAGTCAGCAGTTTAAAGCTGAACTAAGAAATGAATCTTGAGTTGTGAGTATAGACTGTTTATATAAATGGACATAGCTAACCCGCTAGCCGCCGTGTTTCAAATAGGAAGCGACCATGGGTGCGTTTCTGGCTCCATCAACTCTGGCTCCAATTCACTTTGCACTGAGAAAACTGTCGCTCCTGTCTCAAAATGTTCATATTAACCCACTCTACACGATCTTGGTGTTTTTATTTTGCTATTGTGTCTGTAACTCAAGATATGAACATTAATAAGAGACAAATCAGCTGCCTTCTTTCCCAGAGGTTGCTCCCGCTAGCGTTAGCAACAGGTTTGATTGACAGCATTGCTAAGCGTCTGCCCCCTGCCGGGCATTACCTTCAACAGCTTTGCTCCAGATTGGCTCTTTGGTTGCTATGATACTCGTGGTCAGAATTCCAAATATGGAACTTGGCTCCAAATTGGCCCCTATAACTGCTCTAGCCTCGATGAGCTTCACTTGACTGGAGCCGAATGCTATGGGTGATGTCACACTCACTCACTTCTTTATACAGTCTATGGTTGTGAAGCAAATTGAAGATATAAAGCTAAAACAATAATCCAATAAAACTAGCCATTTGTTGCAATAGAACATCATTGTTTTCTAAATATACTGACTTCTTAAAAAAAAGTATAAAAGTACAGCCCTAGTATCTGCAGCAGTTACTGAACTTTTCCAAAACTTGATATTGATAAAAGTTGATACCAGGCATTTTTACTATTTCACTGACACGATAAGAAGTGAACAAAATAACACCATAGAAGATGTACTGTATCTTCCTTAGCAAAAACAACTGGAAAAATGGTCAGAACCACAAGAGATATAGATAAAGAGACAGTGATAATAATATTTTGGCCAATTTGTCAGAAAATAAATCAAATCAAAAGTTTTTCATCGAAAACAGTTGGATGAGGCAGTGGGGGAATTGTACAGAATAAAGAGGGAAAATGATGACTCAGATCCTAATTACAAACTTCAAATTCAACCTCTGATTCATCGTTTTTAGAAGACGCTAACCATGAATTAGCCACTTACCCTGGCTGATTGCTCTGGGTTAGGGCAAATAACATCAAAATGCACTGAAATTATACAGTCCAAAACGTGGAGGAAGTACTAAAGTAAAAATACTGTAACGTCATAATCACATTATTCATGCTAAAGTAATCCAAGCCAAGAAAAACGTACCACATTTTGCTTTTTATATTTGTCTGTAAAGTCATCCTATTTTTATATGCTAACCAGTTAAATTCTGTTCCTCTGCTGTCACGCTTTCCTTTTGTGTGCCAAGTGTGCCACAGTGGGTAGAGAATTCTCATAAAATAAAACAGGACATAGTCATTTGTGGTTTTGCATGTCACTTAAACATTATCAGCACGGTCACTGGTGTTGATGCAGAACAGAAGGAAAGCGTCTCTTATGTCGTATTCTGGCCGTAGGAAACCCATTTGGGAAAAAGTGATGCGCACAGTTGTGGATATGGAAAGTGTAGATCGGAGGTAATGTAACATTGTATGACCATGACTAACAGGGAAACTCTTCATACAGCATGAGAGGGCAGGACACCCGCAGAGAACATTACTGCTACACGAGCTCAGAGGCAGACGGAAAAAAGAAAACGCTGACAACCAGATGTGGAGCATGGGACAGACGCTGTTTGAGTATTAGGCACAACAGGATCAGGTCAAAATCTGACATAGTTACACACCTCTGTCTAGGGCTGGGTCCTGTGGCAAAACTTAACAAACAATAACATTTTTATTCCCACACTGATGTATGATCATAATTGAATTTTTTCTAAGCAAGAATGCAAATTTTTATCCAGTGTCACTGACAAAATTCCTTGTAAATCTTAACTCTCATCCACATGCTTTTACTGTCATGGCAGTGGCTGTAAGACCATGCTAATTAAAATGCCCCAAACTCACCATTGCAATCTACAAATTATTTGATCATATGATTCAATTCAAATACAGTTACATTGCAAAGCCCCACGCTCCATTCAGGCAAAAATAAGACTTTTATATGTAACTGATGAACATGCTACTGTATGGGTCGCCATCATGGCTTTCTACTTCATTCTACTAGCCTTTGAACAAGCACACATGCCCATTGTGCTATGATTTCTATTTTATCACCAAAACACAGTTCAAGCGAATGTGTATTATTGCAGACGATCAGGTCCAAATGTGTAAAAATGCATAAATACATACAAATGGTCAGACATATAAACCTGTTAGCTGCATATTTAAGTGGATGCAGCTGTGAAGAGCATTAGCAAGCTGATTAAAGACGAAAATGTCAACAATCACGAGCAGCTTTTTCCTCACGAGACACAACAGGAGACTCACTGATGACAACTGAGACTCCACAGACTGCTGCCTGCTGCGGGACACATCCTTTGCTGCATAATCTCCTCTCCACACACAGCACACACATCACTCCTATGTACTATTGTACCGGTATTATGGCTCCTGGCGTATTCTATTGAGACAGAGTGCTCTCATAGGCGTGGTACCTTCATTTAAGAGACTCGTGCTATGTTCATTTTGCCAACGCATAGACCTATCAACAAATGAATAACAGAATGAACCAACATTTAGCCATATAAATTACCTATTCAAACCTCTGCAGCTCAAATCGTATTACAACAAAACATAACCACAACTTCCCCACTACTGCAGAAGTAAATGTACACACAATACTGAGCCCCAAAAGATATAGTTCCAGCTTTCATATACTGAATGATAAGTTTGGTGGCAGACCTACCAATGCAGCACACACTCTATTATACTGTGATAATCTACAATAAGTGCTGGTTCAACTATTATAATAGCTGCTGTAGGATTTTACACCATTAGGGTCCATTTGTACAGTGCAATGTGGCTTTTTTATAATCTGCATAGGACAGCTGTTAGTGCAGAATTCACTTTATGTATGTAGTGTGCAATATGTGCCATTAGAAAAAGTCATCGGAGGCTTGTAGTTTACTCTTAGTATAGTAATAATTTCGAAAGCCAAATGTATTTTACTGCTATAAAAATATAATCCCATCCCTTCTTGATGTCAAAACAGAGATACCCGTTTTTGCTATATTACACAGACTCATTCAAGGGGCAATTGAAATGAACAAACCCATTAATACAAACAAAACCTGCTGAAAAACTGCCATTATGTCCCAAATATCATACCTATTTTTGGCCACTTATTTCAATTTTTACAATACTTTTCCTGCTTATATACTAGGGAAATGACCAGAAGAGCTTTTTGATTTCTAGTAAATACATAGTAATTGACATCTAGGTGATCTGAATATGTCACAACCCAGGACTGCATAACCACATAGACATTGGCCCACAGTGAAACAGCAGTGATTAACCAGTCAAAGGGCAATTGTCACTGAAAGAGACTGGTTGGTTGTCAGTGGTGATACAGGGGTAGAGTTGACAATCTGACAGACAGCTCGTGAGTCTGAGCGGGCTGTAGGACAGGAGGTGTACAGTCCTTTTGAAGCAGCAGAAGCAAAGGGGATGAAAGCCCTCCTCCAAAGGTCAACCTCTAACATCGCTCTGTGTGTTAATACTGAACGTCATCTGAACAAATCACTGTTGACGCCTATGAATTGGTGCTGACACAACTGATCTGCAATGAAAACACCAGCCTCTCTTATGTAACGCTACAGCCTACTTATGTACAAGCCTTTAAAGACAATTCAGAGGCAATTCAGAAACAATTAGGAAGAATACCCTTAAGTGTCATCATGCAAACTGGTTAATAACATTGTTGATACACGTCGTCCCCGTGCGGCCATCACAGACACTTTCACTGGAGGATTCTCAAACTGTCAGCCAACTCATTACTATCAATTTGAATAGTGAAAATATAGTTATCAGAGCGGAGGAGGGAAAAAATACTCTACAGCTTTTAAAAGTGAAAGTATGATTTTAACAAAGAGGACGCAAAACATGCCACAAACACAATTACAAGTCCTACAGTTATTTAATTTCTCCCTTTTAAATAACACAGTGCGTAACAGTTAAATTATTAGTAGTTATTATATTGTTATTATCTGGCAAAAATACATATATGCTTACTCACTTACAAAATGACAAAAATACTTTATATGCAACTAAAACTTAAAAACATAACTACTGCTACTATCACTACCACTATCAAATTAGTTGAGTAACTCTATGGTGAGGTATCATGCTACAGGTAAAATGTCTTATCTGCTGGAGGCTACTGGAGACTGTGTTTTACTTGAATGGCTGGCAGTTTTATGAAGAGAAAAACGCAGCAGGACTTGCCAAAAAACAACTGCGTACAATTTCTTTGGGGCACCCTTGAATGCTTGAGAGACCAAGCAGCACAAGAAACCCAAGTTTTTAATTCCAGGCATCAGGTACTGGAAATTAATCACATGCTACCCCCCAAAACCTGCTTGGTGTAGTCCAGTAGAGGAAATGAAGGAGATTGGAATTTGGAAAAAGAAATTGGTTCACCACCTGAGTTGGTACTACTGTGGGTTTCACAAGCTTGTGGATTGGACCTATTTATGAATTGTTGTACCTTATTCTTGGTTTGAACATGCTATGACCCTTGCTGCTTCTGGACTTTTATCAGGCTGTCGATACCAGGCCAAACGAGGGGACCCCTAAATCTACTGATTTCTAAAATGAGGGTTTGCCTCTGCCTTGCTATTACACTGCCCCGGTGTGAACTACACGCTGAGTTCACATTTCGTTCTCAGTTGTGGTATTTGATTCTGGAGTGAGCTCGCTCAGACGGCGCTGCGTGCCCCACGTCTTCATTGAGCTTAGGATGCCCGTCTCAGCATCGCTCCTAAACGGTTACGTAGCATCTGTCTACAGCGACATCATCCAAATATGCCCGCGTTCACCAGTGACAAGAACTCATTTAGGGCCTGAACGTGAGCTAAGAATTTAAGCAGTGCGTAAATGTTATGACCTGTCGGCAAACCCATTCATCTCCAGCTTAGCGTGTTTTATTGGGAATACGGGGTAAGAAATGTGTGGATGTGAGGGGGAATGGCTCGTCTCCTACCGGCTGCTGTATGTGTCGAGACGCCCCTCTTCCATGCGGTGAGAGATGCTGCCGCTGGTGGTGCCCGTGCTGGAAATAGTCGCTGCCAGCGGCTTTGTTGCCCGAGAGCCGGTCCCTCTTCTCGCGCACACTGGATCCACGGTCCTCTCGCTCTTCGCCAGAGTCGAGGCTGCTGAAGTTCCAAACGATGAGCGTCTGCACCAGCAACACGGTGAGGGCTGCTATCAGGGCGGACCGCGAGCGCCGGGCCAACCTGCGAGCGCACAAGCCGCCGACCATGTTCACTCCGGGCTGCTGCTCTGTGGCTCTGCGCAGCGCGACGCCAACACGAGTGGAAGTGTAGCGGAGGGACGGCAGTAGGAGGAGGTGGGTGCGCTGGAGGAGAGGAGGGAGCTTACGGCGGCGACGCGAGGAGGAGCGTCGTCAAGGAGAGGCACAGGGCCACCGTGTGGAGAGAGAGGAGAGAGACTGGAGCAAGGCGGGGGGGGGGGCTTTTTTTGAATCCGGTTTGGAGCAAGGCGGGGGGGGGGCATATTATTGAATCCGTTTCGTTGGATTTCTAACGCACGTGATAACGTGAGCTATGATTAAGTTTCTTTTAGGGCGCCATGACCAAAACTATAGGCTTTACCTTAGGCCAATTATGTTCGTCTGTCTCTTCATTATCCGTTATGCTTTACTTACTCCCAGTCACACTGCATAGGGTGGCTCCAACATGCGTTTTGTATATCATCATATAGCTTCAATTTCAGATAGGTGCAAATTCTGAAAGCCTGCTTAATCAAATTGTGCCTTACAGGTCCAAGACATATCAAGCCCTATTTGAGGCACAAGTAATATCTCCACGTTGTTGGGATTAGTGCTGAATTTTAATAAATGCTGCTTATCCTCTGAGACTGAGTTGCAGAGGATGCAATGCTTCAGGCAACACCAGTCTAAATGATTCAGTTGGAGTGATAGGAGGCTCCAGCTCATTTTAAAATATAATATTCACATTACAAGGCAGAGCAGCAGGATTAAACGGTCTCCAGAGGCCCCTGACTGACACTTTTGATCCCAACAGGGCTGTAGCAAAAATCTGTATCCCCAACACAACGCCTAGAGCCCCTATTCACTAAATCATACAGCAGGGTGTTAAATTAGCCTTGTTTAGCTTTTAGAAATGAATACAATGTCTATTTCACACAAGACTGTTCCCAGCTGAAAATGATGCATTTCCAGAAGTCCCTTTTCCACATACATCACTATGATGAATTGGCATCATGGGAGTTACTCATCTGGGTGACTAGTCAGATTAACCAACTTGCCGCTAAATGATTTTTAATCATCCATTATTAATGAAGTACATGTTGTGTCTCATTTATAAATAAAGCTTTAGTAATTGCTCGGTGAAGCATTACCATCTGTTGAGTTAGGACACATCAGCTGTCCAAGGACACAGCTTCCTCCAGTACAAGACAAATGGGACACCATTACAATTTATTAAAAATATGGCTGATATTATGACACTATTGACCAAAACAACAAAGTAATTACATATTTTTTACAACATTAATTTGCAACTTTAATAATGAATTCACTGATAACAGTCATCTAGTAACATTCTGCAATTGGAAACATTGTATATAAGAATTTGTTCATTTGGTTGTTAAGGAAGGCAGCTGCTTAAAGGTTTAACTCATATTTATAATATCAAATAATGCTAATCTAAACTTTGACTCATGCAATGCCAGTTTTAGAGCCTATCTACCAAAATATTTCCCCCCACGATCTGATTCAGCCGACTGTGGCTTCCAAGGCTCTGTGAAAGAGGCTGACGTCATTCACAGTTTGGTGCACACTTCTGGCCCACGCACCATTCAGGAAAAGTAAAGTTACAAAATTTGACTGAAGCGACAGTGGCTCAGTGGTTAGAGCAATGATGGTTAGAGCAGTGATCCCCGACCTTCAGGTTGGGGGATCACTGCTCTAACCATCACTGGTCTAACCTTTGATTCCTACTTGTGTCCTTAGGCAAGACACTTCACCCACATTGCCTAGTATAAAAGTGATGGGGCCAGTGACGCAGACTGAAAGTCTCGCTTCTGTCTGCCCCAGGGCAGCTGTGGCTTACCTCCACTGAGTATGAAGTGAATGAATAATGATAGTGTAGTGCTTTGAGAGGTAAAGCACATTACAAGTGTAAGGCATTATTATTACTGACTTTTTAGAGCTTATAAAACAAATCACGACTAAAACTTAGCGTAACTACTGCTACTATCACTACCACTATCAAATTAGTCGAATAACTCTATAATGAGGTATAATGCTACAAGTAAAATGGCTTATCTGCTGGAGGCTACTGGAGACTGTGTTTTACTTGAATAGCTGGCACATTTATGAAGGGAAAATGTGTCAGAAAACAACTGTGTACAATTTCTTTGGGGCACCCTTGAATGCTTGAGAGCCCAAGCAGAATAAGAAACCCAAGTTTTTCATTCCAAGCATCAGGTACTGGAAATGAATCACATGCTGCCCCCCAAAACCTGCTTGGTGTAGTCCAGTAGAGGAAATGAAGGAGATTGGAATTTGGAAAAAGAAATTGGTTCATGAGCACAGGTTTAAGCTACCTGAGTTGGTACTATTGTGGGTTTCACAGGCTTGTGGATTGGACCTATTTATGAATTGTTCTTCCTTATTCTTGGTGTGGACATGTTTAAGCCCTGCTTTAAGCTATTTTAGTTTTGCATAAGTCATTTTAGACCAGGGGTCACCAACCTGTAGCTTGGGAGCTACCAGTAGCTCTCCACCCCTTTCCAAGTAGCTCTTCAAGGGATTTCTGAATTATACGTATTGTGCTGAATAACTCAGGTTTGATGAATTAAAGGCTTTTTACCATTGTACATGTATCATTTTGATCCCTAATGTTGTGCACTAATAATGGATAATGGTTTATGTTTTATAGACATCTAACTGCACCCATCTAAGGGTTGCTGTGGCTCTTATATATACTCAATTTCTTGCGACCACTAAAATTAGTAGCCGTCTGGTATTTTTGGTAGGTAGCTCAGTGGAGAAAAAAGGTTGGAGATCCCTGATTCAGACTGTTTCATTGACACATCTAACTTTGTTTTATAACCAATAATATAAGCTATTGGTACATCTCGTGCTTTCTCTCTGGCATCTGCTTAGCTGCATGCTGCTACTGTCACTACTCTATTAAAACTTTAACATTAAGGATGCTGAATCACGTTAGTTGAGCCATCAACACAGAGTTTGTCCTGAGGACGGCACATCATGCTGACCCTTGCTGCTTCTGGACTTTTATCAGGCTATAGAACAATTCACAAGTCTTAAGTAGGTCTAAGAAGAGGTGGTCAAATATATATCAAGCATATCCTATGATAACCTTATTTGCAGCTCCACACTGAACAAACTGATCCACTGGGTATTCTGGCACTTTCAACAAAGAAAACTGCTTTCACTTTTCAGCAGTTCTTTAGCTCAGTATTGAGTAGACACAATAGTTTAGCATTTTGTCTTCTTGCAGAACATATACATTCACAGATAAGGAGCGCCCCAACTGAACAGCAGTGTTGGAAATCCACAACTCTGATCCTTTTATCAGCAACCATAACTTCAGACTTATGTTTTACACATCTTTTAAGGCACTCTTTTTCTGCCTCCATGAAGGTTTAATCTGTGTATTACCTGTCTATCAGTCATAGTGTTATGGCTAAACTAGAACATGCTGCTAATAGGTTGTGTTCACGTTGCATGAAAAGTTTCTCAAGAATGTGTATTGTTTAAGACTGAGCTGGAGGCGAGATCCAAATTCTATCCACATGAAACAAAAACTGGCACAAAGTTCAATGCCTTCTGTGTCTGCATAAATAAAAAGTGAATAAAAGTTGTTTTTTTTCAATAGGTTCAGAAAATGGTGCTTTATTCAACCTCAAGACAAGCTTGTTGTCAGTTTAATATGACAAATTTGTGGATCCAGTCCTCAGCAAATAATGATATGGTTCAACATTTGTGGATTTTCTGTTTGGAGATTTCTTTCAAAAACAGTGGATCTCCCATGGAATTATATATGCCCCTGCCCTCCATCTGAAAGTATGACATCATCAAATGTTATAACGTGAATGCAGTCTACTGAATTGATTAAACAAAATAACTTTATTGATAGGTGTGTACTTCTAGAATCCAGAAATAACTACTCTCCAGTCCACAGAGAGACAGAGAGAGTGGTCTATGCAGTCCTGACAGCTCTCCAGTTGTGAGTCATATAAGTAGATTTACAGACTGTGTATCTTCACACTTCATCATGATGTCTGCTGCGGCGCGCCTGGTCAGCCCCAATACAGAAACACAGAGCTCACACTTTCTCCATATCCTCACATCTCATTAGACCAAAATAGCACATAGACATCAAATTACCACCAATGGTACTGTGCATTCAGATAAGTCTACCGCATCAAACCACACTGCAAACTAAATAAGACTGGCTAGAATTTTGTCTGTATTCTGTATATTTTAAAAGGATCCATTGGGCAATAGACTGGACACTGATCTGTTTTCATGTTGGATAAATAAGAGGTGTTGTTACATCACATCTTTCTGTATTGATAAATGAAATGCATTCCTAAACATTTTCTGTTTAAGCTGATTTATGCTGTTTTAGTTTTGCCTAAATCATTTCAGACACATTTGTGTCAGGGACATGCAACACTCTTGGGATCCAGAATATACACTTCTTCAATACCTTACAAAGATGTAAGTCTGGTCACCGGTGAATCTCCCCGTTTTCAGATGGGTGTGATTGACAGGTGGATTAACCAATCACAGTCATGGTCCATCTGTATTGGAAATAATAAAGGAAAAAAAAAAATTCTGCAGAATCAATGAGTGAAGCACTAAACTCTGTTAATCTTAGGTTGAGAAAATTTGATTTTATTTGCAAATCATAGGTGACCAATGAGCTCCTTTGTTTCACATGTGTCACTGAAAAAACAAATCTGATTGGACAATCCCATCTGACGGGGGCTTGAGACAAGACAAAGAGCATGGGGACCAGACTGATATCAATCTGTATAAAAAATACAGAGATATATCCTTCTGGATTTGCCAGGCAAGCAACACCCTATAATTGGCACAACCTGTTGTATTTTTAACTAGGCCTAATAACACAATTTAAAAAATAATTAGCTATAAGCTATTAGCATCTCTGGCATCTGCTTAGCTGCATGTTGCTACTGTCAGTACTCTATTAAAACGTTAACACTAAGGATGTTGAATCATGTTAGTTGAGCCATCAAACACAGTTAGGTTGGCCTGAGGTAGGCCTGTCACCATAACACATTTTGAAGTGCGATGTATTGCTGAAGTAAATATAGATGATAAACGATAATTCTGAAGCCAAACCATAAAGCAGAATTATCTCAAAATAGTATTCTAAATGTACAATATAACAGAATAAATAGCAGAATGCAACGCTTAAGTAGTTAACTTAACATCAATAATGAGTCATAGAAGTTCATAATTCAACCTTCTACAGCTCTAATCTTATCATAATAAAAAAAAAAACAACTTTTCATACTAGTGCAAAGAAAAAGTACCACGATAAATAATGAGTAAATCTTGTTCCGTCTCTCATGTACTGAACGATAAGTGGATGTAGTAAGTATCGTGGCAGGCCTGAGGATGGCACATCATGCTATGACCCTTGCTGTTTCTGGACTTTTATCAGGCTGTCCATAACAGGCCAAGCAAGGGGACCTCTAAATCCACTGATTTCTAAAATGAGGGTTTGCCTCTTCCTTGCTATTACAGTGTCCAGGTGTGAACTACACGCTGAGTTCACATATCGTTTTCAGTTGTGGTATTTGATTCTGGAGTGAGCTCGCTCAGACCAGGGACCAGACATCAATCTGTATAAAAATACAGAGAGAAATCATCAAATAACACCCTATAATTGGCATAACCTGTTCTATTCTTAACTGGGCCTAATAACACAATAACAAAAAAAATAATTAGCTATAAACCACATCTCAACTCAGGCCCGGGGGCCAAATCTGGCCTGTAGTGTAATTATATTTGGCCCGTGAGATCATATCAAATGTGCATTAGAGCTGGCCCGCCGGTATATAGCGATGCATTTGCACCATGCACTTTAAAAAGGAACTTGAAAGGCTACAGAGAGAGACATAATTTATTTTATTTATTTAAATAAGAAATGAATACTACTGATGTGTCTTTTATTTCAAATTTAATTTCTCATATGTTTGTAATATCAAGCTTGACTTGTTCCAGATTTTGTGTTTAAGCAAAACTAAAGTTTGTTTCCATATGAAAAGGTTAAACATTACTATCAGGTGTAGTCAATTTTTCAATAAATATTGCGATTGGCCCATGAATTTGTCTCAGTCTTTAATTTTGGCCCACTGTGAATTTGAGTTTGGCACCCCTGCTATAAGATATTGGTACATTGGTGCTTTCTTTGAACTCTCTCTGGCATCTGCTTAGCTGCTGCTACTGTCAGTTACTCTATAAAAACTGTAATGTGTTTAAAAGGTA
>KN484716.1:18919-40704 GCA_000787095.1 Periophthalmodon schlosseri
CAGGACTCAAATGGCCTTTGTGAGTGTTTGGCTTTAACTAGAAGAAGGGTTTTGGGGGCTCCACTCAAGAAAAGTTGAGAAACATTATCAATCCTGTATAATCAATTATCTAATAATGAATAATGGATTAAACAATACTCTGAAGGATCATAAATTCTTGTACCATACCACTGACCCATATCTGGAAATAACATCACTATTCACCAAAGCAAATTATATTTTATGAATTCGTATTGACCAAGTTAAACAGAGGGTATTTGAATATGAAATATGCAAATGAGTGTGATTTACTATAGACTGGGGTCTAAAGATTAAAGATCAGATAAAGTCCCCAAAAGTTATCTAAGGTTATGTGTTGAGTCTAAATTGATTAAGCCAGTCTGTGATGTGTGCTCATACAACCGGGGAGAGCAGAGATGTTAGTCACTGGAGGTCTAATGCCTCAGGAGAATCTCAGACAGTGTCAGGCCAAAAGAACGCTGGATCCTCTTTAAAGAGGGGAAGAAGACGCCTTTCTAGCGTCCATGAGATCTGAACAGCAGCACAGGTCACAGAATGCAAAATGCAAAAACTTCAGTTCAGCTTCATGTGAAAGTTTTGCTTTCGGTCAGATCAGCTATGGTCATTTGGATAAAAACACGTCTAAAGACACAAATTTTCTCGAGAGAACTAAAAAGTTTAATGTTTACAGACAATATGGAAACAATATTGACAATTTTCACAGCATGAACAATTACATCGTTCCTCTTTTTTCTGTGGAGAAAGTCACTTATTGGCTGGGACCATTTAATCTCATGGGTTTTGTCCTTTAACTGTGAAGTGTTTCAGTTATGGCACATTTCTCTGAATGACTTCAGTTTGTCGTTTGTTTCATTGTAGGAGAAACTTTGTAGTTCTTTATTCCAAAGTTTAACCCAACTTTCAAACATCTGTGCTTTTGCCTGTCCAAATGTGCAACCATAAACTTACAATGGAATTAGGTCATTAGGTATGATGGGGATGTCATCGGGATGCGTCTTCCTGTAGCCAAACATTTAAACAGTTTCATGAGTCAGTCTAGGGACCCTACAAAACTTGAACATTAAGGATGTTGAAGCATGTTAGTTCATCTATCAGACACAGTTTAGGTTGGCCTAAACGTGAGCTAAGCATTTAACCAGTGTGTAAACATGTTCTTTATTTATTTTGAATTCATAAGTGAATGAGCAGCAGGTTATCTAAGGAAGATGGAATAAATTTATAATAATAATAAATATTTTGAAATGTTATGAAACATAACTTGATGTTTGAAATGCAGTATAGTTTTAGAATGGCCTTGATCTATATGAACTTGAACTAGTATAGTACAGTATAATGAAGAAACTACTATTATTTATTTATTGAAAATGAGTTTCTATTGGATAAAAAAGTGTGGTTTTACTATTATTGTGGTATTGAAATCTGTACTGAGTGTCAAGTATTTTCCTTATAGTGTAAAAAAATCTAGTTTCAAATTGTAGTCTTGTGACATCACTATATTGTAAACCAAAAATAGTCTGATCCTACTTAAACCAGACATTTATTATCAGACCATAAGATGTACTGCATTGTTCCTCATTTGGAGACTGCGGCATGCTTTTCCTCCAGGAATGTCTTGGCAGTCAGTCAGACAAAGCTTATTCCACATAACAACAGGTTTGAGGAGAGAGATGGCTCTGTGAGAGGCAGCTGACCTTCTGAAATCCACGCGCCAATTAGACATTCCTGCCATTTATAGAATAACATCAGACTCTATAATAGCAGCCCATGCTCAGACTTGGAGGTTGATTTAGTTGAGTTGAGTGCATCACCAAAACTCTTGTGAGGCATTCATTGTCTGCAAAGAGCTAAATCAAATAATATCAAAAATGATCCAAAGGAAAAATAATAAATCAGCAAAGGGTGATATGGAGAGTGAAATATGGGCAATGTGGACTGTACCAGCAGATGTGTATAAGTTAATAGTCTATAGCCTTCTTTCCACTGGCATGGCTCACTTGGGTTTGTCTTGGAGTGGGTCTGTTTGGTGCAGCTCCCTCCAGCCGAGTTGTGTTTCTATGTTCTGGGCACGGCTCCGGGTCCAGGGGCTCCGTGACACACTGACGTCACTAAAACTTGACTCATGTTTTCTTAATAAATAAAATCTAAAACATATCTGAATTATACTTATATATGCCACGATCTCAGTGATTCACTAAAAGATATTTAGTAATTCCAAGTTTGTGGAGCTGTGAGATGGGGTTAAAACTATCATAAACACAAAACTTCTATGTCAGCTTTTTCTGCATTTATTTCACTTCTCTGCGCCTCTACGCCATGTTTTAGCGTCTCTATATGTAATGCATTGGGTTAGGATCATGTTAGATGCACTATGCACTGGAAATACAATATGTTTGATCTTTATATGCAAGTGGCGTGCATCCAAAAACAGGAAACAGCTGTTGCATTCGTGCTAGCTTTTTGCGGAGCATGTTGGCTCAACATTTAAGTTGGACTGGAAATACAGTGGTTTATCATAAGATCAAGTCATTGTTTGATGAGAAATTATTATATTATGCTATATCTGCTTTTTGCTGTCTTGTTTTCACCAGACTCTGCGTTCTCTCTTGTCCAATCATCTTGTTTGGTCGTTAACCACGCCTGGAGCCATACTGTACCGACCCGAGACCCCGCTGGGAGCTAGTACCCTCCAAGCTCCACTTTAGACAGTGGAGACACATCTGGCCAGTACCAAGCCGCTCCAAAGCGAACCAGTGCAAACAAGGTTTATGCTACTTTAAAGATGCACTATATGTAAGTTTTCTAGTAGAGGGTTAAATTATTCAGTTACTGGCATTTTTATGGCCAAAGATACTTGGTTTGGTGGAGTCATGTCCTTGTCTTTGTGTAGGTTGCTAAGTTTTATGCAATTTTGTGGAACACTCCAAAACAACATCTCCATGGAGAAAAGAAGGTTTCGGCCCCTCCACCTAAAAAAACTTGCAGTGCTACTTTAATACGGTTTCACAACAACACGCTGCATGCATCACACTTTTTTGACACTATAAGAAATTGGTCCTATATGATTTTCTAATACATGCGTTTAATATTTATGTATGTTTCCAGATTTATTAACAAATGCATAATTTGTTAATAAATCAAATGATAAGACATTTCAGCGATAAGACTGGGTACCACAGACAGACTGCTAAATGTGGCATTGGATTACAGGCCCTTGTTCTCACTCACTCCAAAGATATCAGAGCATCTCATGAATGCTAAATCCCACCTCATCAAGGACACTGAGCGACAGGAGGAAGGGAGAGGAGAGTCTAGGACGATTTTAATTGTGGTAAACATAAAAACGCAGACGGGGAGGAGGGTAGGAACTTCACTGTAAATGAGAAGTAAGATGATGTTCAAAGACAGAAATAGAAATAACTGGATTACAGAAGCTATAATCAAAGCATTGCTGGGATACCTCTGACAAATGAGTGAGACAGAGCAAGGCAGGGCATATAGGGCAGACACAGGGCAGCAAGACAAATGAGATCAATATGAAGTAAATATAAGAAGCTTGTGATTTTCTGGAAGCTTGCCGTCCCTCTCATTAGCTGCAGTTCGGTTGCTTAGGGGACCAAGTGGGCTGGATTGTCACCACAACAATACTTATGATCGCCCGCGGCAACGAACAATTCTAATTAGCAACAACCTTTTAGTTACCCAGACAGAAATGCACAAAGAGACGCTAGAGAGTGTTTTGACAAGATTCTGACTGGATTAGATCTTAGATTAGCTCTGATTTCCTATAGTGATGACATTTCCACAAAGAACCAGTTTCCTTATTATGACTTCATAGTATCTGAATCTTGTATCTGTTTTAAGAGGTTTTGGCTGTAAAACTGTCTCATGTGTAAAATAATCCAAGTTTGAGGTGATTAGATATAATGTAAAGTCAAGAAGTCACAAGGGTCTTATATTGCACATTTAATAAGATGTTCTTTTTCCTGATTACAACAAAATAATTAGATACATTTTATTTCAAGATACTGTATTATGAATAGTACATTTTTCATGTTTCTGTTTAAATTCTTCAGACCCTGTAACACATCACACAAACTGTTGGAGGGAAAGTCTTGGAAAAACAATTAGAAAGGGTAAATGAGGGTGGGGCAAGATGAGGAGAGACTTAGGGATCCTTAGATGCCCCGTGCTGGACACTGTCTTATGTAATAAGGCTTGTACTCACTGCTGCAGTCACAGAGCAGACAGGTGTCTTTTGCTGAGCTCACCCAAAGGGACCACGAGACGCCTCTTTTCTCCGTCTGTGATCTGACAGGACAAACCAGGAAGACACGCTTCCACCGCAGATCTGTATTCATAAGAATAACAGAGGTGCAATAAGAGAGAGTTGTATACCATTCTACAACACAGGTACAAAAAAACCCCAAAAAAACAAAACACTGCTTCAAAGAACAAAGCTCAGAAGAGCAAGCAGTTCCCGAGTTAGCCTTTAAAAGTGCTTCTTTTGTAACTTTAGAAAGAGCTCTCCATTACCATGGCCTATAAAACAATGCCACAGTGTTTCATCACATTTGAAATCTCACATGAACTACTTATCATTCAGGCTTTGAGTCATCATTAAATATGTCATGTTTGATATAATAGGACAACATATAATTCTATAACATCTGCACACATCGTGGTGTACATATTTCTTTGGACTGTACTTTCAAGCCGGGTTCTTCTTGCTCTGATGTGAAGTCAGTGAGTGAAAACTTTGTCTTGTCTTTAAATTTAAGTAACAAATAGCATGTTTCCTAATTCATCTTGTATTTAAGGCCTAAAGGTTGGCAAGGTTTTCATTCAGTGTATTCGCTGTTAAAGCCCCTATAGGCTTGGTTTCTCCCATTCTACATCTTCCATTTGTGTTGTATGTAATAATTTTGTTGGGGCTACACATTGTAAACCAAATGTTCAGCTGCTTGGCGTGAACAGTTGGAGAAACACTGCTGTAGCTGTATCTGAGCCTATGCCTCCAGTGGCCCACTGTGTGTACAGAGATGAGGAGATTTTCTCACACTGGTCTTATCCTGAAGAACACAGAGCATGTTATCAGGGGCAGAGTCCCTCCAGAGAAGCACAGGGCCAGCACAGTCCGGGCCCAGCTTCAAAAGGCCAAGCGGATAAGGGCAAAACAAGTCAGTCAAAGCAAAGGCACCTCTCCACTGAGTAAACTGAGGAAGTATCAGAAGACGTCTTAACATTTGTGTATCACAACCAGGGTGCAGCATTGGTGTGGAGGATTAACTAGTCTGCAAAGATAAGAGGATTTTAACATCACTGAAAAACTATGAAACTATGAACTTGGGACGCATCATGCTCACAAAAAAGTGTGCCCTTATTCACATAGTTGTTGTTAAACTGAAGAACAAATTGATTTTTAATGGGATTCAACACTCATTTTTGTAAACAGTAGTATATTTATGTCATGATGGTAAACAAAGGATTTTTAATAAAGATCAAAGAAAAGATTCATATCATATATTTTTTAAATGTAACTGATGAAGGAAACTACACTGCATATATCATGGCTATATCATAAATTTAAATATGTCATAATACAAATATCTTCACACAAGCTTCTGACTGAATCCAGTCATTCATTTGTTTTAAATCAGATGTCTGTCTGAAGCAGCCTCTGGCATTTGAGAGTTGTGACTTTTGCAGGAGCTGGGTTATCAAAAATAAGACAAAAGCTTCAACAGTTTTTTACTTCTAATCTTTTGAGTTGCACCTGTTCTTTGTAATGACCTATACACTTTGAAAATGTAAGTAGATGTTCAAGCAAGTGATCCCTCATGGTGTAATGGGAATTTAAGTGCATTGCATAAAGAGTGTCTGTTTAACTTGTCAAAACACGACAAAGCAATAGTAAGTTTTAAGAGAGGGTAATGAGGAGAGTGAAGACAGAGAGACACAGATTCAGATAATTGAATTTGAGAAACATAATTACACATAATCTGCACTTATTTCAAAAATGTAATGAGGCCTACTGCAAATACATCAGGGGGTAAGTTTCCTCATGCAACAAGAGTCATAAAAAGAAATGAAACCATCAAATTACTCACAATATTAGTGCTGCAGTCTGTGAAAGATATGAGTCATGTAAGACACGTCTAACGTATACTACACTACTCATACTGTAGTAATTTAGGACTTTTGTGTGGTTGCTGTACGGACATCAGGAACATACCAGATGCGATGTTGTCCTTGTGCCTTCTGCTGGCAACCAGGTACAAAAATCTAAGTGAGTAGAGATGTGACGTTTGTGAACGAGTCGGCTCTTTTGAATGGTTCCTTAATGTGAACACTTTTTTGAAAAAAATTGAATATTTTTCTTTCTAATTTTTATGCATTTTTACACTGATTTACATTGAACCAACACAAAAAGCATTATTGTTGTGCAACGTTTTATTTAGATTCTGCATCATTTCAAAGGGCAGACATATCTCCACTCTCAGTTTGAACCATTTTAATCACATCTGAGCCTTGGTCATTTCTCTCTGTGATTAGTTTGTAGATAATGATGTTCTCACACTGATAATGAGTTCTCACATTGGCTTATGTCATATAAATAAATATAAAAAGAGCCAGTCTTTTGAACGGCTCTTTGCAATGAATAAATCCAAAAGATTTGGATCCCATGAAAGAGCCAAAAGTCCCATCACTAGTAGTGAAAGTAAAAGAGGTAACTTTAGTAAACCAAATGGTCAGTACAAATACCCATTTCGTTTCCTAGTACAATTGCATAATCATAGCAATAAACCTTCTTTGCTTGTGTATGGATTAATACGTTTGCATTAAATGTTTTCAGGAAACAATACGATACTAAGGGGCTGTGTCTATTCTTTGGCACGTTTCAGTCCTACCCTGTTCAGTCACACTGAAAATGTCATGAGATGCACCTTGTCAGTAACATTAACCTCTGCTGCAGCGCCACGTCCCGCTTAACGTCTGTTAATATTGATATAGTCTGGCCTGAGTCTGCTCCCTGTTTGTCCCAGGTCTCTGTGTGAACTCCCTCTGCTGGAGTCACAGCGTTTTACAGAGATAACTTACCCCAGTGCCACTTCATTAAATCTCTGAATAATTTATCCCCCATAGACCCAGACCCTTGTGCTTTTTCTGCTGAATGGACACAGTGTAGGCAGGCTTTAATGGCTCTGAATGGGCGTGGGTATGTGACGGACACAAAATGACTTCTGCAGCATTGACATGTACTCCTTCTCTCCGGAGCATGAGATTTTCATATTTCACTGCAGCCAATGGATTGTATCAAACGGTTCGTGTGTGACCTCTATGTAAATAGGGAGATATTGGATTTCCCATTGCTGTGCCTGGTGCTTCCACAAAAACATGTATTATGTGTAAAATAGAAGAATTTGGATTTGAGTGCTTGGTGCTCAACTATAGCTTTCTTAAATGTTGAACATACAGAGCCTATACCATTTTTTTCCATTTATTTGAGCAAAATTTGTCTTGTGCCATTACAGATATATTGTATAAAAATAAAACAGATGTTTTCTGTCTGCATCTAATTGTAAAGCTTTTTATTGTGTTACTTGCTGTTACTTGTTGCTAACTTTACTGTCATGGTAAATTCTGCTTTCCTCTCTGAAAGTGTGAGTGCTTATAAACTCATGATGGGGAATGATTAGGATGATCAGGATGATGCATAAGGTAAGTGAGGAATAACTCTGGACCACAATTGTTTAAAATGAACTAATGAATGAACAAAAAAAGCAAAGTCTTATGTTGTATATAGTTGTCATTGGAGACACAAAAATGATCTACAAAGATGCGTGGAATGTGCTTGCACAATACGAAGTACATATTTAAAGGTCATTCTCTTAAAAACTTTTAACTCACAAAGTATCTCAAAGTTTCCCCTGTAAATGTCACACAGCTTCCATCTACACCTTGATCTTTCCTGCGGCTCTGGGCTTTGTCTTTGGTCTAAAACATGTCTTCCTTTTCATTCTCCTGTCTCGCTTCCTGTCTCTCAATATCTGCAGTCTGAGCTCTAGGGGCCTTCACTGTGAGGGCAGGCCTATCCACATCAGATGTATTCTGCCTGTGTCTCTGCTGTACTCAACATTTCGTGCCTCTGTGACCAAGCAACCTTGTTAGACCGGTAAAAATAGTAACACCAGCAATGATTTGAGAGCAGCGAGCAGTGTGTTTTGAAAAAAGAACAAGGAGAGAAGCAAGGTAAGGTAATGAGGAAGCAGGAGGCAGAGGTGGCAGATTATATGTGCTATGCTCCGTCTGATTAGTGATGACCTTATGTGCGAAAGTCGTGCCACCAGAAAAGTCATATTTTACATCATTTAGATCACAGCTTCAAGAAAAAAGGAAAAGATTTTAGGATCTTAAGACACATCCTTATTAAACTACTCAATTTTGATCAACACTCACATGTTGAAAATCCCATTACACACAAGAAGTGACAGTGGCTCAGTGGTAAGAGCAGTGGTCCCCCAAACCAATTCTCGCTCATACCAAGTTCTGTCAATGTGTCCTTAGGCAAGACATTTCACCCACCTTGCTTAGTATAAAAGTGGTGTGGTTATCAGAGGGAACGTTGACACAGACTGGCAGCCCTGCTTCCGTTGATCTAACCCAGGGCAGCTGTAGCTACAATACCACCACCAAGTATGGAGTGAATGAATAATGTAGCCTGTAAAGTATTACAAATGTAAGGCATAGTAAAAGACAAAGTTAAATTTGTCAACTGGACATAAAGTTGTAGGAGTGAAGATGTTTCGCTGCTCATCCAAGCCGCTTCTTCAGTTCTGGTCAGATTGCTGGTGGACACTGCCTTACACTGCCTTTGATCAGACCTGGACGACTGAGGGATTACACAGACAAGTGTAAGGCATCATTATTATAATTACGGGTTGAGAAATGATTCCCGATTGTTGCCAATGTTCCTGTGTATATAATATACACCCACATTGCCTAGTCTAGTCACAGCATATAATATATGTATAGCTGGAGGAAATGAAGTAGGCATAAATAAGCTTTCTAAACTTATAATAAATTTATACTAAATACTTGGAACTTGGATTATTCCCCTCTTTTTGTTAGATCCAAACTGGGCTTCTAAAGACTTGGCAACCACAGCAAGGTTGTACATCTTCTTCTAAAGTATTGTTCTTCAAGTATATTAGAAGTAGAAGAAGATTGTTGACGCAGCTTGGCATTTACAGTAGAAACAAACTTTGAGAGACTAAATAATATGCAATAATAATAATAGTTAATTTGCAGCAGTAAAGTTCACATAGAGGCCAGGTCGAGCCTAATGCCAAACGCAATCTTTGGGTGTAGCTGTGCTGCAAAAAACACTGCTGCGTTTACCATTTAAAACGCTAATAGTTTCGCACAAACTTTTCCACAATCAATAAAAAGCCAGTGTAAGCGTTTACTGTGTAATAGTAAATTCATATTGTTGGGTTCCTCCTCTCTCTCACAACTCCGCGTGGCTGTGCTCTCACTGCTGCTGCTGCTGGTTAACTTTTCCGGGGGATAATGGAACACAGTGGACTCCGTATCGATTTGTTTGTCTAGATACAAGTCGTCCTCAGTGGAGCGGGGTTGCTGTATTTCTTTGTATTGTGGGCCTGCATCGATGCCTTAGCCAAGGGAGTGACAAAAGGGCTGCAAAATAGGCCACATGTGTCAGCTAATGACAAACACGCAACATTTTCAGCCAATTTGTTTACTTTGTGTTCCTGATGAGGTCAATGATGGATCTAATCTACAAAGTCCCCCTCACTCTAACAACAAGCAATACGTCTTAGGTGTCGGTGTTGGCTGCATAATGTTTGGTCTTCCTAATGAAGCATTGTGATAAATGGGACTATTTCACTTGGTGCATGGGAATGTCCCTCCTCCATATAGATCACTAATGGACAGTGTGATGCCATTTTGTTTGGCACACCTCAACACAACATTATTTGCACCACTATCAGGTGAGAGAGAAAGTTTTTGGTCCTCCTTTCCCAATGAACCTAAACATCATAGAAAACGATTATGTTAAATGTTATATAGGATATTTTTATTTTTTCATGAAATGACAATGTGAACAAAACAAAGCAGTAAATAATCTCTTGACCTTGATTTGCAGAAAATGAATGAATGAAGAAAAATGAAAGTCTAGGCCTCACAAGTTGTCTTAAGGCAGTAAGTCCCAAGCCCAGACTGGTAGGGCATCTGGTGTAGATAGTGGTAGAATGAAGCACGTAAAGTGTTTTATAATTTACTTCTTACTCCTGTCACCTTCACTAAATCGGATGTTGCTGACAACATCAGGTCCAGGCTACAATCTTCAAGGACACTTATAGATTAAGACAAGAAAAAGATAGCAGCTAATAGAAAAAGGTCCAAGGCTCTCTGTGTATTAGACTGAGATAAGAGCAAGTAAATTCACTGTATAGCCAAGTCCAACCGTATGCCTTACCATTAACAGTAACAAAATATTACCTCCTGTTATTGAAAACTAATAATACTGATCCTCATTTTGTCAATCCACATTCACTGTCTGAACCACATTGACCTATTTATTGTACAGACATGATGATTGGATGTGATTTTCCAAAGTGGCCTTGCTCCAGCGCTGGGCCAAAGATCTATTAGGTGATAATTGCCATCGCCTTTTAGCTACAGGAGTACAGGTGCATGTGCTCTGTGGATGCCATATGGACTGGGTTTGAGTGTGTGTGTGTGTGTGTGTGTGTGTGTGTGCGCGCATGTATTTGAGGTAGACAAGGTTAAGGGTTGTGTTAAGCTTTCATCTCTGTTGTGCTTTAAGGCCAATACAGCAAATAGCACAGAGTGACCAGCTGCTTGATGTGCTTTTCTACCGGCAGCCTTCCCAGACGCCCTCCGGAGGCTGCACTGGCTCTCTGCCCGCACACACCTTCCCTGATCTCTCCTGCTTTTATCTGCACCTCCACTATCACGCTGCTCCTGCCACGCCGCTATCTGCTCCATCCTCATGTCCTTCAATTGTGCGCCTTTCATTTCAGGTCTGTCTTTTATTGTTACATGTGGCAACTCTCCTTCAAGCTGGAAAAAACTACTGGAAATGTCAGTCTTTTAATATGTTATGTTTCATGCATTTAGCTGAACCTGGATGTTCTTCTATTACTACAATTCAACAAATCTTTGGTTAAACATGCACATAAACAGTTTGTAGTGTTATAACCAGAGCTTGATACTGTTGAGTGAGAATGCACCTAATAGGCCCACTGAATGACTCCTTACGCATAGGATAAACAGTGTCTAATATGACTCTTTGACAAAACCAGTGCCCATCGGCTTACATTCCGCATTAAAACACATTCATGTTCAGATTTCATGTAGAATATCTCATAGACATCTTCTGAAACCTGACTATCAAATAAAATAAGTGATAAGGAAATCAATATTGAAAATTGCTAAGTTTTTCGTTGTGACAGGAAATTAAAGGAGGTGACGTTGCCATTTATGTCAAAGATGACCTGTCTGTGGACCTTTTATTTTGCTGCTCAAAGTCTAAATGTTTTTGCATATCTGTGTCTGTCTGTTAGTTATGTAAATGACCATGATCAAAAATGTGCACTTTCAGCATCTAAAATGCTGGAGAAAGAGTCAGCAACATTGAAAGACCTATGCAATAGTCTGAATCTGAACCTCTGGTAGATAGCTGTCAGGTTTTCTCTTTAAGATCTTTCACTTAAATGGAGGTCTTAAATACACGCCACTCCACAGATCCAATGAAGTCCATGGAAGCTGATGACCTTGATCCAAAACTTCTATTACTAGCTGCCTCATATTTAATCCAACCTCTATTACATATTTTTTATTTATCACTTCAAATGGCAGTTATACCAGTATTAAGGAAAACAGCACATTTTGACTTTACATAAAGGTGGGACAACTAAAAATGTCTTATCAATTGGGTTTCAGAAAAGGGCATAGTACTGTCACTGCAACCACAAAAGTTTTAAATTACATTTTCACAGCACTTGATGACAAACAAGATTGTGTAGCTCTGTTTATTGATATTGAACTAAAGCTTTTGATTCAGTAGATTGTAAAATCTAGTGCCTAAAGCATATTGGATTTAACAATGCTACATGTAATTGGTTCCAAAATTATCTTTCAAACAGAACCCACACAAATTTTTAAACTTTAAGTAAAGGAGTGCCCCGAGGCTCAATCTTGGGCCCACTACTTTTTATTATATTTATTAATTAAATTGGTTGCAATTTAAAAGAAAGCCTCATACAATTATATGCAGATGATGCTGTTTAGTAAGTGGTCCCTCTGCTGATCAGGTGATTTTAAAACTGCAGCAAGATTTTAACGAAATCCAAAGTTCCCTCAAAAATCTTAAATTATAATTGAATGCCAATAAATCAGTATTTTCTGAAAAAGCTACAAGTCTTTATACACTACATTATACATAGATTGAAATAAATATTTGGGGTTTTGGTTTGATGAAAACTTATCCTTTAAAATATATGTCTTGGAATTATGTAACAGTTTAAAATCAAAATGATCATTTTATTATAGAAACAAGTCTGATATCCCATTGAATTGCAGAAAAGAAAAGAAAGAAAGAACTTCTAAGAACTGGCCACACTAGAACTGAAATGGGAAAAAAAAAATGCTTTTGGTTATTTTGCTACTGCACTAATGCACATTAGTAATCTTGTGATAAACATTTATACCCACACCTGCACCTGTTTTTAATGTTTTAAATGGACCTATGTAGTTATTTGATTTGTTTGGTTTTGTTTGTATTGTGCTGTATTTTAACAGCGTACTCATGAAAAAGAGAAACTGGTGCTCTCATTGGGCTCTCTCTGTATAAATAAAGATAAATGAATGAAAAGATGCTAACAGATCTGCTCTGGCCACAGTCTAATGGTGCAAACCACTAGCTACATGTTATCCTTTTGAATGTGTTGCATGTGGTCATCTTAAACTACGTAATATTTCTGGTGGAAAGTCTGCTTGTCTTCATGGAGAAATGGAATGCCACAGCATGGGATTAGATTTGGAGACAATGGAGACACGCAGTAACACTTGTAATTATATAAATGCAAGATAAGTTATATAATGAATCTTTAACGCATGTTACTAGTTAGGAAAAATCAACCTCAGATTTGAAATATGTTTAGCATCAGTTGCGAGTTATGTCTTTTATTGTGACAAGCTTATTTGGAATATGCTTATTCATCTCATGACTCGCAGATACAGTCTTGACTTGTCTCCTGTCAGGTCTAACGTACACCCAGTCATCATGAGGAGTATATCCTCTTTCTGATCGCTGCTTCTCTTAAGCTCTATTTATCTAATTCTGACGCTGCGGCTGAGATGATAATTGTTTTGACAGTGATGGTGAGAGAAAGGGTTCGTGATTGTGCAGCGTGGGCGGAAGCGTCTTGCACTCACATCGAACACAACCATGCCAAGGTCCCTCTGTCCTCAGCCGTAGCCCCCGGACACGACTGGTCCTGATGTCTGAGGAGATTAACATATGACGCAAATGAACACTGTAAACCCAGGAAAACAGCTATTTAAAAATATGGACAATGTGCTCCATTAGGGATGATGAAAATGAATATTGTAGTGAACTCTTGGAGAGGTTAAGCTTTTGCCAAATGAATTAGTAAATCAATGTACAAATGACTTTTTTTGTGGGGAAGAGAAGATTATTCATTCATCATTATTATTCATTACTGATTCACCCTTATTCAGATAAAAACAACTAAAAATAGATTGTATTACTATTCCAATCAAATCATCTAACTTCAGTCCATCAATTCTGACCACTGGATCATACACATTGAGAAAGTTCTGGTGCCTGGTATACTAAATAATTAAACAATAGTAATTAAAAAAAAAATGCACAGAGATTGCTTGAGCCAAACAGATGGCTTTTTCAGTAATCTATATTCTATTCTACTGAGACCAGAGTGTGGGCAAACCAAAGGCAGGTTCAGTGAGTCCAGATCTCCAGATATGAACCACAACACAGCAATCTAATTTCAGTCAGAGCTTTTCAGCATTTCAATAATTTTATCATACCTTGAATTGTAATATCAAGGACTGAAAGAAACAATGTGAATAACCTTTAAATGAAAAAAATGCAGTTCTGTGGGATAACATACATGTGTGATTGTGACAAAGGTATAACAGGTTGATACCCTTAAAATGGTCATGTTCTTTATAAACAGTCAGTTTATATGTGAGATCCTGTATGTAGATATACTAAAGTCCTAAAAAAAAGGTCAAATTTAGTTAGCGTTGAACAATTTGGTACAAATGTCTAATTGCGTTTTTTATAACAAGCATTGCGATTGCAATTAGATATGCGATTTATGCTTAAAGAAGATATACTGTGCTCGTGCCTGCTATATAGTTATGATCTATGACACCCATGGATCATTATGTTTTAATTTGGACATTCTAAACTGCAATGTTGATCTAAACAAGTCGGCTGACTTCTGCGTTAGAAAACTGCAGTGCCCAAAGGATGCGGACGCTGGCAAAACACCATCATAACAAAGACCCGCAAAGTCATCGCACCTCCGATGGACAGCTGCACATCACACTAGCGAGTAGCAGATATAAAAAAAAAAAAAATGTACCAAAATGACTACGCCACACCGTTGAGTCCTACGCATATGACTAATTAAGAAAATAAAAAGGGAGAACAAAGTGGGTACAGAGCTGTGGGCGTGTATCGGTTTGGGGTGATGAAAACGGGTTGATCGGACCAATGACGTCTTGAATACAGGAGTATAAGATTACTCAAACATGCATGAATCCTACTAAATATAACTTTGTGAGGGTAAATGAGAAGGGGAAACAACTATAACATGGTTAAAAGCTCTAAAAGGTATAATGGTCCACTTTAAATAATAGGATTCTGTTCAAAGTTTAAATTTTAAACGACTCCAGAAGAATTCACAAAAAGACCGAAATCTGAAACTGAGAAACTAATACTAGAATCACAGAACATATTTATACAGCTCTAAACACCAGGGTAGCAGTTAATTAAAAAACTACAACGTTTGTGATTTGCCAATTGTTTCCATTCAATTTAAGATTTTGATTCAATTGCGCTAAATCTTGCAGCTCTAAATGGAGTAATGGATAAAAGACAAGAATCCAGTTTCTCTTTCTGCAAACCACACAATTCCAAGGTTATTTTCTCCATACTATGTTAATAATTTCTCTATACTGTACACTCACTGACCCTGTCAAAGTCACATATTCAAAGTTATGATATTAGCCGCTAAATGCTTCAAATACAGGCGTATTTATTTCTCCCTGGGAAGATATCATGGACACCACAAGAGGCATCACGAAGGGCATGCTTTATTCTCGGGGCTTGCAGACAAACAGATAGAAATATCTTTGGTTACAGGAAGAACAAGAGACTCTGTGTGTGTGTTGGTGGACGCAAGCGCGTACATGACGGGGTGTTATTGCTGAGGGCAGAAAATCAAAGGGAAGGGAAAACAATACAGGCTATTCTGTGCGCCGCTCCCCTGGTAGTTGTAAGAGACTGGCTCCTCACACAAGCCTCTATAGACTCTTCATGTTTGCCTTTTTCTTCTTTCTTTATATTTTCCCTAACGCAACATGTATATCTCCATTTCCACACTTTTCCGTCCTCCGTGGAGATGGTTGCTCAAAGAGTCCTTCTATGTTTCCTTGCCTGTACGGGGCCGTAACATAAGACGCTCCCTAAAGTGAGAAGAATGAACAGTGACACGTCTCCCCCAAACGCACAGGGCGTAACATGATGTATGCACAGTTTCCATGTCTTGTTTTAACAGTCCAACTCTGTAACAACACTTACACTTACTGCTAGTATATGGACAATTTCATTTTTCCTAAGCTTGGATAAATAGAACTTGTAATATGCACTGAGGTGAAAAGTACTTTTTGGGACTTTTAGCCAGGGTATAATGTTGAATGAAAAACATACCTGGACAGAGCAATGTTTATCCATTACAATGTGTGGCAGTAAGGGTCCCCTGCCATATGAATCCAAATAACCACAAATCACTGATTTGCTATGGGTATGTTCAAAGATATTTCAAGGTGCTGCTTTTCTAGTACAATATTGCTTTGCCTATGAAGTTCCACAGTATGGCATTTAACTCTCCATGCAGACAAGAAGGTGATACCACTAGTACAAATTACAGGTCAGGTCTGTGGCACAGCTACCCGCTCCCCTAAAGGGCTACCACATTTGTTGGGTTGTAGGGTTATGGTTAATCTTAGGGACAGGTTTTGAGATTATTAAGGTTAGGGGTTATGGCTTTATTGTCAATGTTTGGAAACAGGGCTGTGGGAAGAGAAAGCCATGTGAACACTCCTACACAGAAAAATACACGATTTTCAAAGCATTTTCTAGCAAACAACGCTTAATTAATAAAAAAACAGAAGATAGATAAGTTTAAAATGCCATGCTGTGGAACATTCCAGAGAATGCAGTAACGTTACGTACTGCCCAAATTTATAGCGGGGGGCTTTTTTGTGAGTGCTGAATCCAACACACATCAAGGTTGTAGAGTAGTTTTGTGTTATATGTTCTACCAACTCAGTCATATATGTTCTTCCAACTCAGTCATATTGATACTTTGCAGTGACATCAACCCGGTTGATGTCATGGTTGATGTATTGAAAAAACTGAAAAAACTGTTGGCTAATGCTAACTTTTGACTTTAATAAAATTTGAGCGAGACTTGTTTAATAGCATAAATCAGCTCACCTGTTGTCATTCCAGCTAAATCAGAGCTTTATGGTCAGATTGTATTAAAACAAAGTTCAGATTAAAGTCCAACTTGAGTAACAGAGCCTCAGACAGAGCAGTGCCTCCAGTTAGCATCACATCACCAAATTAAGTTTCAATATTGTGCTTCCTAAGACTAGCTGACCTGAGTATCCTTCATAGTAGTATCAGGGACAAATGTGACTTTTAAAATGCATCACGGGAGGACAGACTGGTCTATATCCAATCATTATGGCAGGGCCGACACAGCAGCTCACTGGCTTCACACTACATTTGCCTTCATTGACTTTAACACCCAATTGGCTCTCAAAAGGAACGGGTGGGTGTAATTGCATTTTGAGTGATGCTCGTGTCATTACCTTGCTTCAAAGTCAGTGACGAACAACAACAGTTTAGAGCTGCACGTTCGGTCCGCCCTGAAAAGCACAGCTGCTCTTTCTACTCAAAATAATAAGACAATGAAGTCACTTTGAAACACCTTTAATACTGATCACACAGGGACTCGAGAGCTAACAAGTGCACTTGTCAGAGTGGAGTGTTCTACTGCAGACGACTGAGCCATAATTACAAAACCCAATGACATTTGACTGTTTAAATTATGGAGTTTTCACTTTGGTGCACTTTGGAAATGACTGCAATGATCAGGCTAAAGGTTTGGCTTTTGGGTGGACTTTTGTAATTATAGTTTAGGAGCTTCTGTAAACAAAGCCAAAATGCTAAATTTTGTAAACAAGGGCCTAATTCAGGATAATTACACGACGATCCCAACACAAATAATAATGGGAAAGTGATTCAAGCATTAAAAGCTGAAACTTCCCATAGCAGTAAATAATACATCTGCTTCCTCTTGTAAATGATATTCAATACACATTTCCTTTCCTTTATGGGAAAATACTATTACTATTAACAATCATTTAGGCTTCTTCAGTTTTACCACTAGAGAATACAAGGAAAGCAAGATTTGAAAACAGTACAGTTCATTATTAGGAAGATGTAGTTACAAGTTTGAAATAACTCCTCAACCTTCAATGTTTGCAGCAGTTATCTTAAACCTATCATTAAAGAAAACACTATTCTTCCATTGTATGTTCTTCATATAGCCTAGACATGAGGGTAGTGCTAAATTCAAATGTCTGTAATACCACATAATAGTCTATAGGCTTAAACAATAAACCACATATACCATATATGATCGTCCTATATGCAGCCCGAGTTAAACCACATCTTGCCACAATCTAGACATTACTTTGCCATAGCTCAAACATACTTTTTGTAAGTTGGGGGAGCACTCAGAGCTACCAGGCACTTCTTGTCCCTAGACACTGCTGATCCAGTCTCTCATCTCTAGCCTCTTGTTAGTCAGTAGGAAGTGGGCGCTCTGGGCTACAGCGTTAAACAGATGTGTGGGAATTACAAGTGAACATCAAGGTTAAAGAGAGAGAGCTCGGAAAACCCCGGGCACAAGCAGTACCTGTATAAGTATTTATGTGTGCAGAGACCGGAGGAGAGGGCTCCATTTGCATACACAGGTTCGTCTATCACAGAACAAAGCTGATCGTTTAGAGGAATGGTGATCTATTATTTATGGACTGAGCTGAGCAAGTGACACGATAGATGCTACACCTTTACTTGCAAGGTGCATTTATATACTTTTATACTTTACTTGTAGTATTTTGCAACAAACCATCTAATGAATACAAGCTGCTGTTTGTCCAAAAAGGTTATGATGTCCTCCCTTTTGGAAGGGAAGTAAGCGTTCCAGTTACTACTATTATTATAACCACCAATAAACAAAATCTACCACTAATACTTAATAGAAAAATCAAATAATGTGATTTGGGGAAAATAATCTAAATATGCACAACGCCGGTTCCATCAGATGTATCAGATGGATTACAAAAGATCTGTGTTGCATTGGCTATATAAAAACCCATATTCATGTCTGGTTTTAACCACCTGTCACTGGATAAAGCACAAGAGAAAGCTCATTACACGGAGGAAGCCATATTTGATCCATCTGCACCAGTATGAACATGTCTACATACTAACATTTCTTACACAGTCATCTATCTGTGCTTTTGAGCCAGGTTACAATAACAATTTATTGTCCCTGTAGGCATATCTTACTCTGTCTGTAACCTTTTCAGTGCTGCTGGGGAAAACTATTTGTATAACTGAGTTCACTTTAAAACTCTAACCAGTATTATGTTTGTAGGATCCATGTGAGTGAAATCTAAAGCTTAGAGCTCCAATACAAAACCAAAGTTGTACTTAAATTAGCTGCAGGAAAATATATGTGACCTATACAGTATTGTACGAACACGGCAAGTTCTTACAGGTGTGGACGAGTGCATAATATGACTACATAGCTGTACTGTATGTTGCAATTGTGGTAGGAATAATTCACATTCCATTTGTATGTTGTACTGAGGGCGTACTGCCAGCTCAGTCCTTGTTATCTTGGCCTACGTCATCAGAGATATAATACTCCCTACAACAGAAGCATAGTCAGACTGTACTAGACTGGAGTGGACAACACTATCACAATGTCTTGAGGTTCATGTCTCCGGGAGCTGGGTCCGATACTGATGTTAAATAAACTTCTCCTGCGTTAGAACTACAGCTTCGTGCCTCTTCTTCCAACTCTCAGGCTTCTACAGTTTATTCTACAACAATTATGACTTTGAGGAGTCTGCATGTTCTACTGGGTTCTCTCATTTTTCTAACGATTATTGATACACCATCATTCTCTTGATAATATAGAGAGGTCTGGTGTGAACAATAGCAGTTTGGGGACATTTATATTGGTTCAAAGCCATTGTCATGAAGCCAGTAGCTGAAATCATTTGAAGACTTTCCAGACAGGTTTTCTCCTCCAAATACTTAGTCTGTACTATAAATGAAACCAGACAATTTGCATTATAGCCAAAAACATTTACAAACAATACAACACGTTCAGTACATATGTGTCATATCCGTTTATGGGCAATTCAAGATGATTTATGTTTAATCTTCTATCAATCACAGCTTATTATATACTTGAATTTAGGGGGGGGGGAAGAAAACACAAGCAGTGCACTTAGCCCCCTCGGTAATTCTGTGATGTTTTATTTGCCATGTTACTGTATTTCAAAGGTGAGATATATATTACAAAGGCTAACAAGATTCTCCAGAAAGTGGATGACACAGTAAATATCTTGCGTTTTCTCTGTGGAGTGTTGGGTTCATTTCCAAAGCGCGGTGCCAGGATAATGGTAATTAGTGAATCACTGAATCATCATCAGTCATGATCTGAAAATGCTGGGAATTCATTTTTGGGCTCTGAAAGCTAAATTTATTATCAGATGAAGTCCCCTCTCATATCCTGCGTTCCAGATCGAAAACACATCTCCGTTTTGCTGAGAGTTAGGTTTTTGTAGAATAGACAAACAAGGCTGGAAGGAGAGCTTATATTAGCGCTGATGCTGTTATTTAGGCTCCATCAAATACCAAATGTTTTAATAAATAGTCACAAAGTAATTACAGTCATGTTTTTGCAGTGTTATCAAACAATATCAACCAACACTATCTCTGCTCCCAAGTACAATACGAACGCTGCTGCTTGGGTCCGTAAACCAGCGAGTATATTTGTCCTGTTAACATCACAGAAAAGAAATAGTGCAAGGAACTTTTCTTTCTGTACTGGATTATGGAGATGTGTTGTACATGCAGACTTTGGCCTCTGCTTTGAAACTGTTGGATCGTTCACTCTGCCCTTCGTTTTATTACAGGTGATGGATTTGCAACCCATCACTGTATTCTCTATGGAAAAGTGGGTTGGCCATCACTGTCTATTAGAAGAGAACAGCACTGTATCATATTTATTTATTTATCTATAAGGGACTACTTTAAAAACTGCCAGAATACCTCACCCACTTGTTAATCATTGACACCGGAACATTTAATACCAGATCACATGACTGCTTAAGGCTAAGGACTAGTCGCACCAAAACTGAGATGGGAAAGAGGCTTTTAGCTGTTTTGCTTCACAAAATGGAATACAGTCCAAGGAAAAGCAAAACTGGATACTTTTGTGACACAATCGCAATTTAATAATTTGGTAACAAACTTTTATACACACACCTGCGCCTGTTTTTAATGTTTTATATGAACTTGTGTACTTGTTTGTTTTGTTTGTTTTTCTGGTTGTATTGTATTTTAAACAGGGAGCACATGAAAAGAGAGCCCAAGTGCTCTCATTGGGTTCCCCTGTATAAATAAAGAATATGCTTAATAAATGAATGATTTTTTGTATTGTACCAAAATATTATGACTTTTATTTTATTATTTATCAGTGATGAACACTTTTAGGTAAGCAATCCATTAGGATTTTTCATGTTATAGATCTGTCTTTCTATTTGTAATGCACTAATCATATGTGTCTGTCTTTATCTGTCTACAAATAAATACAATCCTTTAACTATTTCCTTTCCTTTTTTCTCCATGAAATCACACTAGAGGCCTAACTCCTGCTGCCAGGCGGACTTGAAAACCTTGGTCCCAGCTGTCACTTTGCACTCATGCGAAACAGAGACAAACAAACAGTGGGGCTGCTCCATCTCTGAATGCAGGCCATCGATCATGAAGCTGCTCTTCCTGGAAAAGGCAGACAGCGCGATATGCACACGGAGCTACAGAGGCACTTCTGTGTGTGGAGTGTACAAGACGTCCTCGAGGTGCCACCCAGACATCTGCCACCTCCACAGCCAACTCCCAGCAGCCTGTAGTCGCATTCCAGCACAACCAGATCTGCCACAAAAGGAAAAATAGGAAGTGAAATATGAAGAGGTGGAGATTAATCAAATAGTTATTACTATTTAATGATATGAGCATATATTGGTGGTTTTTAGATTCTACAATGTGATGATGCCATACTCCCAGA
>KN484717.1:9467-52492 GCA_000787095.1 Periophthalmodon schlosseri
AGGAAAGAGAGAGGAGGGAAGACATGAGGATTGTCTGTATGATTGGAGCGCAACACATTAAACTATCTTTGCAAAGAAGAAAGTGGGTTAAAACCTTACTTAAATCCACTATGGTATAGACTGGTAACATTTTAGCTTTTAATAAATAGGCTCGTGAATTGTCATTTTATTCAAAGGCTATAGGCTTCCACATATGTTATATTTTGTTTTGCCCAATATTTTATCCGCTGACACGTTCAAACGATAGGACTGAGAGCATTGAGCATTTTTATTTCTCCTTTTCCAACATTGAGCTTTTATTTTGAAAGCTGTTCCCGGATTCCTCTTTCCACTTACTATCTACCTTGACGTTGGCTCTCGCTGCTGCTTTGGCGCCGCACGCTGCCTCTTCACTGGAGAAGCGGCTACTGAGAGGAGCTTCTTCTCTGTGGATTTACCTCGACAGGAACTTCTATCGACTTTTACGCGCCGCTGTGCCGCTGTGCCACTGCGCGACACTTTCAGACGCACTTTCTTCAAACTAACCCGGTCTCCCTGTCTGCTCTCTGCGTGTGTTCATGTGTTTTATGTGGCTGCGCTCCACAGTGAGGTAGACTTCTTAACGTTTTTTTCTTTTCACCGGGAGCGTGCGTTCAGATTTACCCCGTGGATGCTGCTGCTTTGGGGCTTGATTTGTGAGCCCTGCGGGACCAACCTGACATAAGGGCACCATGGTTTCGTTGTCTCTCCGCACTTGTTTGAGGAATATGTGCCCGGAGATGCTGCTCGTTTTGCCGGTGTTGTGGTGTCTCCCGGAGATGTGCTCGTTTTGCCGGTGTTGTGGTGTCTTTTACCCCTGACCGGAGCGGCTCCCTCTCAGAGCACGGAGCAGCTGGACACGGGGGTGGTAAGTGTCAAATCTTTAATACTAAAAGGTTAAAGTTTTCTTGGCAACGTCGTTTGTTTTAATTACGCAGCTTTAGATCAGTTTGCGTGGGCTTCCTCTTTTGGCACCCGAAAGCAAGTGCTGTCTTCGCTTATACTTGCACTGAATTTTAACTCTCCTCTGCAGCCCAAGAGCTGTGGAAGCGCACGCTGTTAGTGCAAAGATGCATACACAAGAGGAGACGCGGAATCTCCAGTGGGAAGAAATAACGTATAAAAATCAATCCATGTGTTCCTCTGTCTGAAAGATAAATGTACGTGGAAGGATTTGCCTGGGCGTCTTATATCGACCCCTCTGTGCTGTGCGTTTTCAGCGTGAAGAAGAGATGGGGACTCTATTGCCAGTGGAAGGTGATTTAAATCCACATGGAATTTGATGTTTTCTAGGAAGTGCTGTTTGGATGCACTGACATCAAAGGAGTTCAGACAAGGCTAGGCTTAAGAACGATTTGGTATTGTTTTTTGTGAGGACGCATGGAAGTCCTTGTAGTTCTCAGTAAAATGATGGCACCTCGTTACAAGTAAAATATAGGATACTTTTTCTCCTGGAATTAGTTTTGATGTTTGTTGCATACTGAGTATTGTTATTGGGGCTCACAGTAGAAAACGAATAATGGCGGATAAGAGCATAAATAGCAGATAACTCTATTGCACAACAAAAAATGACCAAATTTCCGTGTACTTTGAGCACCCATTCCGAGAAATATGTCAAGGTTTAATTTGACTCTTGGATGATGGCAATAGTCCATTGTGTCAGTGTGGTCATTTTGTGTTTCAGTTTGTCTTTATCAAGATAAGAAAAAATAAATACATTTAAAAAAACATCATCATGGCCTTTCTTTGTCAGATTTCAACAGATGGATAAGTGGTGCATTTTCCAAATAGCAAATGTTTCTCCTATCCATTTTTGTGATTGCTTCAAAATCTGATCTATTTGCTTCAGAAAGTTCAACAGAAACCATGCTATAATTACAGTATTTCATTTTGATATACCCCATTAAGACTGGCACTGAGCCAACGTGAGTGGTACAATTGAGTTGCGTTGTTATCCTAGCCTCTAATTGACCAGTGATGCCCTCTCTTGTCTCTAATACAGTCTTCTCCAACACATTGAACTTTTGCATGCCTGTGCAGTGAATGAGTAATGCCCTAGTCTTTGGAAGCACACACGGCCTGTAAAGCTGCCAGTGGCACCACATCGTGCATCATCATCAGCTGCCCCACTCTCTCTAAGTTTGATAAGTCTATCCTGAGAGAGGCGAGTGAGGGCTTCACATCTGCCAATCGCTTACAGAATCATCCAGGACTAGCAGTGGGTACACAGGAGATATAATTCAAGACTATATATCTTGGAAAGTTGTCATTTATTGATCATTGTCTCAAGTTTTGAAGGCATGTGTTAAAATAGCGTCCTACTGTTTTTACTCCCCGGGCGCTCCTTTCCTCACTCACTACTCATCCAAACTTCTGTCTCATCTTCCCTGGGCGTCAAATTACTTCCCCCTGAAAGTTACACGCTTTGAGGTTGTTTTGCTTCTTCCCTCGCCTAGTTTAAATCGATGAGTACACTGCAAGTTAACAGTCTGCAAAATTAGATTACTTAAGTGGTATATTTTTGGCATGTGTACACAGCCCCTTACAGTGACTACTACTGAGTTCATAGTACTACTACTTTGACTGTTTCTACTGCTATAGTAAGTAAGTACTGTAACTGTCTTTTATCTGGCTGTCACATTGCTAATTGAAAGAGTTATTTAAATGAAAGCTTGTAAAGGTGCACTATGTAACTTTTCTGATGGAGGGGCCCCACCTGCTTGTCCCCATGGTAATTTTATAGCATTGTTTGGTATGTTCCACAGCATGGCATTAAAATTTTATATTATTCCATAGAGACAAGCAAAAAACTCCACCAGGGCACAACCAGGCCATGTTTCAGGTCAGGTCTGTGGAGAAGTTTTTCACAGGTATTTTTGAGTAATGAAAACAACCCTAATGAAATAAACTCATGTTAAACGTATACCTTACTGTGGAACATGCCAGGCAAAGCATTAACATCTCCATGACGGCAGACCCCCACTGTAAAAGTTACATAGTGTACCTTTAAGTTGAATGGAAAAAAAACTGTAAAGGAGTAAAAAATGTAGTTGCTCTCGTTCTCTGGATTGAAGCTCTTATTTTGGGTTGGTGACACATGACATACTGTGGCAGACACTTTTACTGCCTTTTTAAAGGGCATTATTTTTAACTTGGCTAATGGTGGAGAGAGACAGCGTGTGAAGTGCTAGTGCGGATGACAGCTCTAGCGGCTCCACATAATCTCCAGCACCTGCATTTTTATAAGGTCAGTGTGGACATCAGACGGATCAGAGGACCTTGCAGGCACAGGCTTTTATGGACTGGGTTTTGGACTGTAAACAATCGCTCAAGTTACTATTTTCATTGTGTGGGAAACTGGCTTTTGGCCTAATATGTTTTGTTGGCACAGCATTGGATTTGGCAAGAATATTATGTGTACTACAATGAAAAATCCATAACATGACAATTAAGGTTAAGTTACATTTTATTGTACGTATTAAAACTGTGTCAAGTGGGATGGCTTGGGTTGTCCAAAAAATTAATAGCCAGTTACTAATCCTAAAATCACAGCTAGATTGTGTAGGTACTGATGAACGGTCATAAACTTTTTCAGAAGTAACATGATGACATGGTAAAATGAAAGAAGCATAAGTGTGTTTAAAATGACACTTTATGGAATACAATTATGATTGTTATATGGATATGGTAAAGTGATTGGATTGTGTACTTGTACGTCAATGTATCTTATGTGCATAAAATAAACTTTGAAATGTTGGTATGTGACAACAATACAGGCCTGCGCAAAGTAGGCATGGGACGATACTGAAATTTTGTGTTGTGATTGGTGAAAATAATATCAATTAATGGTAATATCACGATAATGATAAAAGTTCCTGACAGTTTAAAAATGTTATGGATATGAGTAATGATAATTTTAATGTTAAGAATAAGTTCCATGTTTAAACAACTTTTATATAATTGTACTTTGTTACCAGTGAAAACAACTACAATCTAGTGGAGAACATTATGGACAAGCCCGGGGCAAGAAGCCTCACATGGGCCCCCCTCTAATACAAATTAATAAGAAGAGGATCCAATTTTGGGCCCCTAAGACCCTGGGGCACAGGACAACAGGCAACTTTGCTTCCTCCCGTCGACTCTAAAATGTCCCACGAATGATTATTGTTTACCCTTTTTATCACGATAAACGATATTATTGTTTATTGTCCCATCCCTAGTGCAGTGTGCGACTGCAGTGTAATGTCTGGCCATCCCTCTCATCTTCAGTCGAGGTTCAGTCTGTAGGGTTGATGGGAAAAAGCTTGATATTAGGGAGGTTAGTTTTTGGTGGCTTATCTGCTGTTTGTTTGGCCAGTCACACAGTATCACACATACAATACAACCACACAAAATCATGAACTGGCTTCATACATATAAACCTGCCATTTATACATTTCACTATCACATCAGTTCATAGCTTTCAAAAAATACAGTACCAGTGTTACACAAATTTCCATGTGTGGTATTACACGTTATCAGTGCTGGCAGGTTTGGCTATTCCACAACCACTTTTTAAATTCCGCAAAAAATGTTGCATAGTTTTGCATAGACTTTTTAGTTCAGTTGGGAGATTGTTCCACTCCTTTATTGCATTATAGGAGAAGTCTGTTTGTGCAAATGGAGTTTTGTGTTTTGGTATGGTACACTGCCCATTATGCATTGTGAATGAAAAGGCATCAGTGGTACAGTGTTAGGATTTGTTAATTCTGAAGTATAGATGGCTCTAGCTTCATTTTCTGCCTGGGAATTTACATGTAGTCTCAGACAAATTCAAAACATGGGCACAATTTGGCATTTCCGTGCATTCAAAAGCCATGTTCCTGTGTGGATCCTCCTGTATTTCTTCTGTTGACTGTAATGTCTCGAATGCAGGAACAGATGAAGATGTAAGTCTACCTTTTACAGTCACTTTGAGCTGAGGAAACATTTTCACTGGGTAAATGTCAAACAGACATTTACTTGTGTGTCTTCTGGTTTCCTATGGACACCAAGAATTAAAATGTCAACTTATTTAAATGTCAACTTATAAGATTTAAAGGTGCCACCAAGTGCAGTTACAGGTCAGATCTGTGGAGAGGCCCTAACCCACTCACAGTAAGATTGATGAGTTTAATGGCTTACCCATTTACCCTCTCGAAGTCGTATTTAGAGTGATTCATACATGTTTGAGTAATTTTTACACTCCTGTATTCAAGACGTATATGGCCATTGCTCTGCACGTACTTCGTTCAGCAGTTTTATTTTCTTTATCGGCTCGTAGAATTTTTTGTTTTTAAATCTGCTACTCGCTAGTGCGATCTGCAGCTATCCAAAGGAGCCGTCGACAGCTTCACGCAATTTAAAATGCCCAAATTATAACATAATGATCTATATTTACTCTACCATGATGCAGGTGGACTGAAAGTGCATAAAACAAAAAAAACCAAAACAAAACAAAACAATGTAACCATTTTATTATGTCGTAAAAATGATCAAAGGCGTCCTGTGAACTGACTTACTCTAATGTATACTTTAAAGTAAAAATGCCAAATAGAGGAACAGTTTGCAACCACAGACCACAAACTTAAAAGCACCTTTCATGTTGGGACTCCCTCTACAAGTTCACAGCCCTGAAGTGGTCTCTGTGGAGCGGTGGAGGAGACGTGTTATATTTCCCCCATTTTATTTGGAAAAATCCTGGAAAGTTAATTCTCAGCCTGGCCTTAAAGAGTTACAATAGGTAATAGAATCTTCTGCCATTTGAAATACAGATGTGCCTTCTCTTATTTGAGAAGCAGCATTTGTTCAATAGTATGTGTTAGTGTTAGTGTCACGGTACTAAAATTTCAAACTTGATTTCAATACTAAGGAATAGGAAAAAAAACAAAAACAAAAAACATAGTGGTCCATGGGCGTGTACTAGTCTATGTGTCTTATACTTGTTCTGATACAGCTCAAGATCATTCTAAAGTTATTCAGGAAAGGTTCATTTCTGTCCTGTGGATGTGATTTTTTTGTATCAATACTTTCTCAAAAGAGTATATAGTTTCTAGTTTTAGTATCGATTAGTATTAGTTTTAGTAGTAGTAATACTTTTTACAATCCTAGTCTGTTTCTACTTGGGTGTGTAGTTTGTTATGGCTTTTCCTTTGTTAAAAAGGCACATGCAGTGCTGTTTTAAATAGGCCCAATCTACCAAAATTATCTGGACCAATATATACTTGGACCATTTGTTTTTCCTTTCATTTTAGTTCTGTTGGTCTGCCTACTTATGTTTTATATTGTGTCTAGTTTCCAATAGTAAACAGTAAACTGTCGAGCCAAATGCTAAACACTGGTAGTTCTTGCTCCTGGAAAGCAATGCCTCATTTTCTGGGTTCAGCTATAATCAGTTTTCTAAAAGAACAGAACATACAATACCACCTCATCATTTTTATATACCATGTACTCTCTATGTCATAAGGGCTGTCTACAGTAAACTGCAGTTATACAAATCAGATTCATAGTTCCCTCTTAAAACAACAGTATTTTTTAGGACTACACAGTTTATCGCAATCGAATTGGGATTGAAATTTGAGTTGGCGTAATTAAAAACGTGAAGGCTGCAATTATTTAGATAATAGAATGTCTTTTGCAAAGAACAAAATATGCTGGCTTTTTATACATGGGATTCTTGTATTAATTTATCTGTTCATATTTCAGTCTTTTCTCCAGTGTTAATGCTCCTGGTTAACCCTGTCATGATAACACATGTTGAAACATGATATATTGTTACAGAGATATACTGTGATAAACGAGATAAAAAAAACAACAACTTTATGCCACTGAGACAATAGCAATAAAGCAAGATAAGCTTTGTAAACCATTTAAATAGACAGTATCATTATGTGGCATGAGCTGCAACAAATAAACAGTAGAATGAAGCAATAATTTATCACAGAAGTTACTTTTTCTACCCTCTGCAGCTCACATCTTATCTGATTACAACAAATATACCCAAAATCTCCACACTATTGCAAAGAAATTGTACACACGATAAAGGTCTACTCCCAGTATTGTTTACAATGTTCATACTGTACAGAACTTTTCTTTGTAAACCTATATCACAAATCCAATGACAGTACTTCCCAAAAAAAACCCAAAAATTGCTATTTGTTGTTTCCCCCCCAGTATCGTACAGCCCTAAATTCCTTTAACCATATTCCTCTAGATGTGTCCACATTTTTCATTCTTTTGGCCTAAAACGAGAATAGCTCAAACACACTTTTATCAGCTTGCTACAATGGAGTGACATCAGACACTGTGGTAGTGAAGAAAGAGCCTGTCACAATGAAGGCGATGTCTACTGTCTCCACTGCTGTCTCTATCTGGCCTGAAAAATGTTCTCTTTTACCATCGCATTCATCCGAGTTTGACAAAAATGACTAAAGACGCAACGGTCCGCGTGGGTAATATGCCAGACTACGGCGTTACATCTTGATTGGGGCAAGGATCTAAACTAAAATGTCAAAGAGCGTTCAAAGAGGCTTGTAAAATGAGGAGAAGCTTGGTACGACTATTTGATAATGAGAGTAAAACAAATGGTCTAATTTAGATCAAGTCCTTTGCCAGACGTGAAAATATTGTGTGATCTTGGATGGCAAACATAATTCATTTAGACAACAGAAGTGACTAGTCCTTGATAAAAGATGGTGACTAGCACATGAGTGTAGACCAGTCCAGTAATGGCACGTTGGTTGGTGACTGATACCACGTCACTATCAAGAGTCAGAGGAAGTGATTGTGCTCCAGTAAAAAGCCATAAAGAAGATAAGGATGGATCCATGGTGACATATTTATCGTTTCTGACATGTGGCACAATCTTTGGTGGTGTGAAGAGCACAATAATATCTTGGCAAGAACTGTATTGTGATTGAGCTGATTTGTGTTGATGGGAAGGACCCTGCCAAGACAATAATCTTATCTTCATTGGTAAAGAAGCTGTGATTTGGCATCCAAAATGAAATCTTTGGACCATTGACTGTATTTTATGCATGATTAAGCTTAAGGTGTATTTTATTGTACAGATGTACAATACAGAAATATGCAAGAATTGGTCTGTGTGCTATGTCTTCAGAATTGAAATTTAAGACCTATGCCATGGTAGTGGTCTGTGATTATATATATATAATCACAAGGGACCAAAAAACATCAATGAATGAAAAGCTAAACTTTAGGAGTTAGTGTGAGATAACAGAAGTTTCATTTTTGTGATGGGTCACCAATGAGCTCCTTGGTTGCACGGCCCAGTTTGAGCCTGGCTCAAGGTGTGAACAAAGGAGTGCTGACTAGTGGTGACTGATATCCCTCTCATTCTGGACTTTCCAGGAACTATCATCATATAGATATGATAGATATGAATATAAAAACTCTCTTAAAGTAACAGTACCTTTAAGACACATTAACTAAACATTTTATACATAAATTACTTACTGCTCAGATATTTTCTCTTCTTCTTCTTTCTTTTTCCGCTCAAAGCAACCATACTTGTTTTGATACAGATGGACCATGCATGTCCCTGATTGGCTAATCCACCTGTCATTCATGCCCATCTGAACTGGGAGGGTCAACGGTTTGACAGTTATTAAATGTCTTGTCATGTTAGTGTGACTGTCTCTTTTGCGTGTCTGTGCATTTGATCATAACTGCTATTCTCCGAGGACTTGAGGAACAACAATCTTCCCAGAAAGCAATCCCTTGATCTCTATCCGCCGGTATTACTGCACGGCAGGCGGATCGCTCCATCACTTGAACCCACATTGTGAACCCGATGTAACATATACTGTGTGCCTCAGTAACAGCCACACACCGAGCCTTTAAGTAAGTAAGCCGTACATCTCAGGTTTTCATTTTACAGCTCTGCCGCTCTCACTGTTGATGTATTACTGCATAGTGGCCATTTGCGCTTTCAGCACTTGGGGGAACTGAGTCAAATAAAAGGTAATATCTGCGCTTATGTTTGTGCTCATCACGTTATGTCCCTCGTGAGGAGAATTTTCACACTGATTTAGAACTTCTATGTCTCCCTCAGGAGCCGTTCACCTGAACAGAGCATGCCATTTGATGAGAGAGCGGACGGGCAAGCAGTTGAAGAATTGGATAAATTAATTTGTATTAATAGAGAGAGAGTCAGTGTCACCTTTTATAGCTGTGATCATACTAAGGACATATTATTAGACAGTCATAGTTGCAAACAATATTAGATCAGCTGCTCATTTCATGATGCAACACTTTATTTGCATAATATGTGTTGTTAGGCAATACAAAGACTGCATGGAAGATTGAGAAACCGTTGGTTTCAGGCGTATGGATTCCTTCCTTATTTAAAGAATTTGACACAGTCCTCCATAGTTATAGCAATAACGCAATACATCATTTGCTTGAAACATGGATAGTGGTGGTCTGTCATATGCATTTTCAGTTATTAAAAGTCTAGTCATGTTGGCGTAAACTTATCACTCACTTTATTATGCAAATAACAAACGCATTGACCCTTGTTAAGTATTTTCACTAGTAGGGAGAACACTTTGCCTAGATAGTGATTGTTGTTTTAAATGGAGAAATAGTCTGATGGTTTGAGTGAGTATCTAGAAACATAATTGTAATTCTTTGACAAGGTTACGCCACTCCAGTCAAATCCTTGCTGTTCACTCATCCACTTAAATTATTCACAACCCATCCCCACTGCTGTGTCAAAGTGAGGAAAAGGCAGCGCTCCTGTTTTGCAGCTCTTCAGGTGGACTGTTTGCCTTGTATCTTTGAAGTGATTTTTCATCACCACAGCGTTTCTTCAAGTCTTGACTGGATCATTCATTCTCAAAAGAAATCCAGTATGTTTTCAATGCATACAAATTCTGCCTAGAAATTCTGCTGTGATGTTCCAAACAGTATGGAATTTGTATGGATTTGACACTTTTCATTAAGTGTTTGGTGCGTAACTCATTCTCAGTTTCTTTGCCTCGCAAGTCCAGAATCTCTGTATTTTTTTATATAGAGGAATCAGTCCGGCCACCACTACATGGTTTAAACATGGCTGTGCAATCAGGATTTGTTTATTTCAGTGACGCAGGAGAAACAGAGCATATTGGTCGCCCATCTTTTTGAACAAAATGAAACTTCTCTCACCTCACATTAACAGTTTAGTGCTTTGCAGACTTCCATCTTCGTCAAGTATTGGAGAAGTGTGTATTGTGGATTCCAGGCAGTCAATTTGTGCTTATGCTCCCTGACCACGTATCACTCAGCAAGACTCAAATACCGCAAAAGTGGGTAAAGTGTCTTGCTGGAGGACACAACAGCTGCTGGCCATACTTTACCAAGAATCCGACTGCCAACTTTACCTACATGATCGATGGCTACCTTGAAGGAATATTGCAATGCTCTGCCACCCAGTCAGCATTGACAACCTAATTCCAGCATGTCCAGGTCAAACCACCAAAGAGGCTATTACATACTAAATCTTTACAAGTCTTTATGGAAAATCACACCCGGCTAGTCTAGCTCTCATTTTGCACTTTTTTTTTTTCCAAGTTGACCATCTGGTATCAATTACACCAACCTACCTCCACTGCACTTCAGACTCATGCATCCTCATTCCTACCTATTGCTTTCAGAAAGAGTTTGACAAATGGCTTGGAAGAATTGAAACGAGCATATTGTTAAAGGAACTGTAAGATTTTGACTGTGAATTTCACAAACATGACCTGTGTTCCCAGAAACGAGGTAAACATGTTCAATCAAACATCTTCAAATATAACTTTACTCATAACAGTTCTAATGCTGATTTATTCATATTTACAAAAACAATGGACATGACGGGCATGTTGTTGATGTTATAATTTGGTGTTTTGGGTCACAAGACGATCATCCAATCAGAAAGCAGAATGAGCTTCACACGAGTCTCTCTTTGGGTTGCCAGTTTCAATGCTTAAATCCAGTTGGTTCAAACCTAAAATGCCTCTCTCGGGTCTGAATCCTCACTATCTAAACCCCGGAACCTACAGCCAATCATTAATCATGGCTAGTGCCTCTGCAGCTCAGTGAGTGAATTCTGGAGGTTTTCACATGAGGCATGGTCTGTCCATATACTGAGAAAAACTTGTATGTGTAGTGACAACGCTCAGTTGTGATTGTTGTTGTTTTTTTTACAGATCCTTTAAAAATCTCTAATTCTTCCATTGTGTAAAAATAAATTGTTAATCAGTAACATTATTGCTGTAGTTAGTTAAGCCTGTTCTTGTAATTACCTGGGTCAGTGGGTCAGATAATATAGATGCGTTGCTATTGTAACAGTATCAGTGGACGAGGGAGGGCAGGGAAATTAGAAGAGACAATTAAGACAACAGACAGAACTACTGGGTATTGTAGTGTTAAAGTTTGCATAATTTGCACATGAATAATAAAATAGCCTTTACCTACCTAAATAAATGCCACATTAATCTACACCACTGTTAGCTTTGACTGTACTGTGCCCGCTGCCCACACCAGCTGTCCAGTCCATTTTTCTTGCCAGTGTTATTTTGCATGTAATTATCTGTCAAGATTTTGGATTGATTTAGCTTAAATCCAGTGTGTCCTTGGTGTCCTCTGTGTTGAAGACTTGTGGACAGTGCATATTCATCATTTCTGTCTAGAACTGTTTCTAGCTAAACCGTACAATTTCCAATGTTTATTGTTTTGCAAAATGACAGCATTTCTTACCAAACTCATTTTTATTTGGATAAAAGCAAATAAATTAAAATGCTCAGTTGTTGATTGTTTTTTGAAAATTTGTTTTGGGGAAATATGGTATGCGCTGCTTATTTGGGCAATTCAGTTTTCTTATTTATTTTATTGACGTTCACTAACAGCATATTAACTTCTCCAGTATGACGTGCATGCAAGATGGCAGTAGCAATTAGGGTTGTCAAAAGTATCGAAAATCAAATACTAATCGATACTAAAACTATTACTGATTGATATGTGTAGCACTCTGAATTGAGTTTCATTATTAATCTGGGATGGCTCTCACTGAAAGCAGAATGTCATGACGATTATTTGAATCTGATTGGTCAAAGCGTCACAACAGTGGAGCAAGACGAAAAATCAAACTTTTGTTACATCCAGTTGAAAGAAAAGCACAGACATCTTGCCTGTCCACAAATGCACAAAGCGCTTACCTTCTGCACGTTTTTCATCAATAAAACAGTCCATATTGACGCTGATACAGGCAGAAGTACATTTGTTTTCGTTCGCTTGGGTGTTTGGCCTTTGGCTTCCGCACAAACCTCAATGCTGCTGTGTGATTGGTCCTCCCGGTCGATTAACCTTACAACGAGAGTCCTTCAGGATGACTCTTGTGTTCTTCTTTGTGAACTCAAAAATATTGCGAGAATCCATCTTGCTGTTCAAGGATAGGTATCGATAAGCTTACTAAAACATTCACATTCACAAGACAGAAATGAACCTTTTCTGAATAGCTTTAGAATGACCTGTATCAGAACAAGTATAAGACACATAGACTAGGATACGCCCATGGACCACTATGGAACATACCTAAACAGATATAACACCATGGTGATATAAAAGAAAACTATTATTTAATGTTAAAAATCTAATTCTATTGTCTAAAGAAAGAATAAAAAATATATATCATTGTGGTATCGGAATCAGTATTGAGTATCGAGCCTATTCTCTAGTATTGAAATTTTGTTTAAAATTTTAGTATCGTGACAACACTAGTAACAATATCTGTACTAAGGTGACAAGTTAAACAACTATTCTTAGCAGCAGGCCTATTGCTGAACTAAGCACCATTTTATTTCTTCATTTCTGTTACATCAACACAACTGTCTCTCTGTTTGCCACCAATGTGAGGTGACGGACATGTATACGAACACTCTTTTTATATTTAATCTGAGATACTGTGGAGACATCACATGTATTAATGCAACAACACATATTGACGTATTGATCTGCTGTCAGTTTTTTTCTGAAGTCATCGGAAAAACTGATTTACGGATTTTCTGGGACTGATTCTCTTTTCTATTGTACAAAGACTCACACCTGCAGCTTTAGCCTTACAATCTTAAATGTGCTGTATTTAAGCACTTTTCACAACTCTCAGAGACGGAGTGCAGAGTTTAGCATGCTAATGTGCACTTCCTGATTATCTGACAGTAAAACGCTTTACATTTAGATGCAGACAGCGAGCAGCGGATATATTTTGACCTCAAGAGCTACTTATACCATATATCTGTACTGGAGCAAGACAAATTGTTTTTATTTACGTGCGTTGCTACTACGTTGATACCTTGAGACGATTTCATACAGTTATCTTGAATGCATGATATTTAACTAAAATCTCTATTGTTGATGCATTCCATTGTGGGATAATAAAAAGGCCCATTAACAGTGCTAAACAAACACACTTTAATGAGCATTCAGTGCCATAATTAAGACAGGCTTTTAAAAGGACCCCTGCAGTTTGTGCTCATTTAGTCCAAGTGGTATAATTCCACCATTATTCTACAACTGTGAATTATTAACATTTTCATAACAACAACATAATTTTGACAAGGCTCACCTTTTATTTAGTCATGTTAATATTCATATAGACGACAGGCAAGATGGCAAAAAACAGTGCACCTAATAGAGGGTTTGAGAATTGATTGGTTGAGAGGAAAAATGTGGCAGTAACCGAAGGTAGTTATAGAAATTGAGTCTTTCTGGTTGAATTCATGTTAGAATTCAAATGTAATAGACTGTAATTTCTTACAGTCTATTACATTTGATAGAGCTCACCGATTTCAATACCAGAATGATAATAAAAAGCAATATTCTTAGACAATACACTGTTATTTTCAACTAAAACTATTAACACCACACTCTCCTGATGGTTCTAAAACTGTTCAGGAAAGGATCTATTGTGTCTTATCTATGTGATTCCTGCTCAAATGAGTATCTTGTTTTGATTTTAGTTTTAGTATCAATTAGTATCTGATGATTTTTGAGACTTTCGGGAACTAGCTGTGATGGTGTATTGTCATGTACTTAATGTGAGTATTGTAAGGCTTCTAGGTGTTGTCAGAGTATTGATGTTACTTCTTTTAAATTTGAAGAGTTGATTTGCAAAAACAGATATTTGTCATGGAGGCTTGTAGATTACTCTTAATAGGCTATTGTAATATTTTCAAAAGCCAAATGCATTGTACTACTATCAAAATGTTACTCAATCCCTTCTTGATAAAATCCACTATAGACTCTTGTCATTGATAATATTTAGGCCTGTCATGATAATTACTATATCGACTTTGTTCAGTATATGCTAGTTGAACAATGCGTTTTCAGGCTCTATAATTATTGCGTGTATCTTTTCTTTGCACTAGTGGGGAATTATTTCTTAATTATATGCAGTATTAGGCCTATATGATGACATTTGAGTTGTAGATGGTCCAATAATTAACTTCGATGACACACTAGAGATACTAGAACTAACTGCTTTAGTGTTTCATTGTACTATTTATATATTGCCAGCCAAAATATGTGTAAAATGATTCACTTAGAAAAGAGTTTAGTGATTGTCCAGCATTAAGGTTTTTGAGAAAGTGGTATCAATAGGCCTGTCCCGATAACAAATTTTGAAGTACGATATATTGTTGAAGTAAATATAGATGATAAACGATAATACTGAAACTAATTTATGCCACTAACCCTTAAGCAGGACTATCCCCAAAAAACAATTCCAAATGTATGATATGGTTAAAAATAACACAAACATTAAATAACTAACCAAATGAAACACTTTGGTTTGGTTTAGTTTGTATTTATAATGAGTCATAGACGTTATTTATTCAACCCTTTACAGCTCAAATCTAATTGTAGAACAGAAAAATAACAAGAAAGGCCCTACTAGTGCAAAATAAAATAAAAATATAAAATCAGTCAACTGGACAAAAAGTTGTAGGAGTGAAGACGTTTGGCTGCTCATCCAAGCGGCTTCTTCAGTTCTGGTCAGATTACTGCTGGACACTGCCTTATATCTATCTGAAGGGAGGAGCTCACTACATTTAAACTAAAAACTCCTGTTGTTTACAGTTTCTGTTTGTACGCTAGGTCTTTTGAGCTACACTAAGTGTGCACTGTGCCTGAGTCATACTTAGCATAATCATTCAAGCCCCTAATGGCTGCTTTCACACCTGTTAGCATCCTGGCTAGCCTTATTGTTTGCTTGGGGTCTGAGGATGGAGTAATAGACGGGTGATAGATGATGTCTAAGACCCCCATTCCTGTTCAAGGAAGGATTGTCTTTCCTAACAAAAAATGCCTCTTTAACTCCCCTCGCAAACCATTTCTTTTCTTTGGCTAAGATCTGTACCTCACTATCTTTAAAGGAGTGGTTAGTGGCTTTGAGATGGAGATGTACGGCAGACTGGGGTCCTGAGGAGCTCTCGTGACCACGATAAATATTGATCTCCAAAAATCATTGTTCCATCTATCATATATTGAACGATAAGCTGATATAGCAATTATCGTGACAGGTCTAGGTATCAGTTAATTTCAGTTTTACATCACACTTCAAAATTTGATACCGTGACAGGCCTAATAATATCTCCTTTTGGCAATTTTTCAAAGCGATAACAAGCGATATCTGTTTTTGCTATTGAACTTTTAATGTATTATATCTCAAAAAGCTGTAGCCATTTTCTTGTATGTTTCTCTCATCATTGAATTCCACCAATGCAGACCACACCGACTTGCCCCATGCTGGACCTTTCCACAGAAATGAGGCTAAACGTGTGAAGAAAATCAGTCGCGCTTTGAGGACCGCACGTGCCAACATCTGAGCGGAATGTGTATCATTAGCACAGTTTGAGAATCCCACAGGTTCAAACAGGAGCCAACATAGATGTTTCCTTTTTTAGATTTTACACAAGGAGGCTATTGACGAATGAGCCCAGTCTGGGTTGTTGGGCATTTGTAAGCACAGAGAGAATGTTTAAACCCCATCACAAATCACTTAGCATGCTCCTGTGAATGTGTACATCTGTTACCGCGCTCACAGCTCGCCATCATTATAGGCCACTTTTAGCACCGCTGGCCCATTTCCGTCAAACGCTATGACCCCCTGTCTGTACGTATGCGTCCTGGGACTCATATTCAGGGCAAGACGATTATTTCAGGACAATGTCAGAAGAAAAGTGCTTTCAAACTGTAGAGACATTTATGTCAGGCAGATTGACAGGGCTGGGTGATATGGCAACAAAATGAGTCACATTTTTCAAAATCAAAAACGGGTGAAACAGGTACCTTCATTGTGAAAATTTATCAAAAAGGTTTTCTTTGTCTTACCATCTTCTAATGGTATTATTGATAAAAAATTATGTTGAGTGAATTGTATTAAGGAGGGATGGAACAGTATTTGGATCATTGCTCTAAAGTACATTTGGCTTTTGAAAACATTTTATACAGCCTGAACTGCAAGTCTCTGACTACTTTTTTAAATGGTACTTGGTACATTTCATGAACATAAACAATACAGATTTTGGTTCATTGCCATTTAACCCAAAAACAGTCAAATTTCTTCCTCCAAAGTCTGACATCTGCTCCAAACCACATGCTTTTACTGACAGGATTGGCTGTAGACCTCTCCATTACAGCGCCCTAACGATATTAGACATGAGTGAATCTTGATTTCGTTTAAAATCCGATGAATTGCCCGGGCATAATTGACAGTGCTACTATGTAAAATGTAATGTTTAGCTGCACTAAAAATGTGCAGAGATCCTCTCCTGTCACCTCAGCCTTGTTAACTGTATAAGTTCCAGACAGACTTGCAAGTTTTCCGGGTGGTTGTCAGCCTGGCACCGACGAAGACCTTATTTATGATGTCCGTGTAGAGAGCCGTTCAACAAGAGTCTCATGAGTTCTGACACCTCATTGGCCGACAGTGGAGCAGGGAGGTTGAGGCGGGATGGGTATGTGGCAGCTGCAAGTTGTCTTTGGGTTAAGACTGTTGCTGACAACACCCAGGCATCCAGACAGAGTTTGACAAGATAAAAAACTCATTGTGGATGGTTCATTCCTGTTTTGGGCAAAGGAATCACTGGCCACCTGCTCTAATAATAGATTTTCAGTCTTCCTTAAAATGTGAGACCTCTACTTTGACAATGTTTAAATCTAGGCTCACAACGGTTCTGTTTAGCTGTGCATATGACTGAAAGGTTTTTTATTCGTACTCTTCTCTTTTAATGTTAATTTTATGATGATTATTTATGTTTTGATTTGTTTGTATTGTATGTTAATTTATGATGATTATTTATGTTTTGATTTGTTTGTATTGTGATTTTAATGTCTGTCTTATTCTGTAAAGCACTTTGAATCACTTTGTGTACAAATTGCGCTATACAAATAAACTCGCCTTGCCTAATGGATATTTACTGCGTATTTGACAGAGGAAATTATATAGTCAAGATTTTTTTCATAAAATTGTTAGCAATAAGAGCTTGTCTACCTCATATTTGGGGACACAGATAGGTCATGTTTATGGTATTTCAAATCAAAATCAAAACCTTTCAGAAAGCACCAGATTTTATGCTATGATGTTTATCATCCACAAGCTGCGTCAAACAGTCTTACTTTTATTAGTACTCTACAGCAGATAAACAAAACAAATTTAACCTCAAATATTTGTTAAAGAGGGATTATTATGCAAAATCATTTTTCTTTTTTTTTTTTTTAACCTTTCTACCATGTTATAACGTTGTTTCCTCATCAAAACATGCCTGAAGAGGTTTTAGATGTAGATATCTTTCCCGGGCCTTATTCAAACCCTCCTACGGTTAACTGTAAGATTCTGTCCAGTGCTCAGCCCACAAGTCTACGTCATCCATGCTCCCACACGACAATTCTCCATAAATATACAAAAATATGATGCAAGACTGTACACAGCAACTTGACAAACCTGATGCGATGTTCAGTAGTTTCATTAGTGGGATGCATGGCGCTCTGAAGGGGGGGTGACTTAACGCAGAGAGCAAAGGGAGGGTAGACTCAGGAGCGTCAAAACAAAAGTGAAACTTATAAAACATGAATTTAATTTAGTTTAAATTAATACATTGTTTTTGGCAAATACAGCATTTTTCAAAACAATAAAAGATAACATGATGATCTAAATATGTTACGTGTTAGAAGTAAAATACCCCTCTTTTAATGCGTAGACCTTTACTACCTGGATGTATATTTCTTAAGTTTTTTGCTTAATTATTCATTCCAAAACACACCACGCGAGACCAAATCTGTTATGCAAAGTTGCTTCTGTGGGATGTCATTTGAATGTTGAATCGCCTACACAATAACTCTCACTTTGAGTTCCTGACCTTCTTCTCAGCTTAACTTGCCTTGAAAGTCCTTGTAGATCATCCTCACAATGCAATATTGGGTCTAATGATGTTCGCAAAGTTACAGAAATGCAATACAGTGAGACTACAATTCTTAGTTTCCATTTTATCAGTGGGCGAGCTCTGATCTAAGCCCCCTCCTGTGCACGTTTGGGTGTTAGTAAAAATACACAGTAGATTACATACACCAGATCGCTTCTAAATCATTGAAAAGTAGTCTCCTGTGTTCTAAGCTTTTCCGGCTCTGGGATTTAACTTCATGTAAAATAAAAAAGCACATCTGGCACAAAGATTTCTGCCATAACCACATCCAGTATCGAAGTACTCAGAACAGTTTTTAGTAGGGAAAAATACTTATTTCTCAATCAACTTCCAGTACTTGTGGGTTTGAGCTGCGATCTTTTTTGAAGTTTGGCTCCCCATGTTGAAAAACTTAAATTCATTCCATATGCTTATATTTAGAGTTGGGAATCACTCCTCTTTCAATCATAAACCAGATCAAGCACTCCGCTGCCAAGGCTTGCCCAGTTCTTTACCGTGTCTTGTAATTATGGCGGTGCTGTTGCATGTTACTTTCAAAAAACTGGAAACCCCAAAAGCAACAACAGAAATTTCCCCCTCTGAAGTTGGACTTTTAAAAGAGTTCTAATGAGAGCAGCATGGATGCGGCTTTGTAAATATGCATGTGGAGGTTTTCATATCGCGGGATTGGGAGGAAAGTGATGGGCAGAGCAGAGAGTTTGGGATCATTTGAGCCAAAGATTGAAGGACGTCGGTGCAGAAGGGGTAATAAAAGGAATAGAGAAAGACGTTTTTGAAGGACTGTTTGATGTGTGCTTTGGCATTAACTCGAGTGCGCTTTTAGAATGAGGGCACGGCAGGCTGCTGTGAAAGAGGGAGTCAGAACAGGCCAAAATGGAGACTCTGGTGGTGTAGTTGGATCAGATGTCTATTAAAGCTTGGTTTGACATATCATTATGATGGGACTTTTTTTTATTTGTTCATTCATATGAAACAAAAAATTGAAATTTCTGGTGGAAATTGTCACATAGTTGTATTTTGTTATAGATAAATCTGAGGTATTTTTTAAATGGCAACAAGCATCAACATCCAAATAATATTATATAATAACATGTTTGACCAAAGGAAAATTGTGTATAATAAGGGGCTTAAAGGAGCACTAGGCAGCTCTTCTGGTGGGATGCCTGCTTGTCTCCACTGAAATGTTATTGCTTTGCCTAGAATCATGTTCCACAAAATGGCCTTTTACTTACCAATCTACAAGCAGGTAACGCCATCAGGTCAAGTTACAGGCCAGATCTGCCTGCTCTTATTCAGGACGAATCTTTTTCTAGGAATTTTGACACCTGCACTTCAATAAATGAAAAATAGAGGGGTAAATGTAACATTCCAGGCCAGGGCTAATCAGTTTGGGAATAATGTCTTGCAATTAATCTACGCTGTTTAAAACAACATTTGATGACATTACATTCCAATATGACATCACATTTCAATATGACATCACTTTCCGGTATGACATCACATTCCGGTATGACATCACATTCCGGTATGACATCACATTCCGGTATGACATTGCATTCCGAAGTGACATCGGATTCCAAAATGACATCACATTCCTATATCAGATCAAACAAAAAAATGCACACCATTGTCTTTATAGATAAGGATTTTCAGATTTTTTTTTCTTACTTTGGACTATACATTTTCTTTCATTTTTGAAAATCACATTCCGATATGACATCACATTCCGTAATGACATCACATTCCAAAATGACATCGCATTCTGAAATGACATCACATTCCGATATGACATCACACTCTTGATCCGAGGTTGTGCTAGACAGGACACATTTGTACAGATCTAAACTATTTGTTTTTTATGCAGAATAAGAAAGTATATTTAGTTGTGTGGAGGACGTTATGGTACTTTTAAAGTTTCAACCTTTGGGATTTGCTAACTGATTCCTTCAAATTGTGATTTGGGTTTGATTGCGAAAAATTTTGCAGCTCTAGTCCAGGCAAAGCAACACTAGAAGCTGACCAATATTAATAGGAATGTATATTTGTAACTAAAAGTGGAAGTTCTTGTCACACCAAAAAAGATGAAATTTCACTTCAATTTCTCTTCTTGCTGTATTTATTTAGCAAACAATTGACATGACTGTTGTCTTCTTATAGATTTTTAATGACAACCGTGGCTGCCAATCATTCTGTCATTTAAAAATCTGTGTAACATTTGAATTTTAATGTGGATAAAAACAACAGCTCCATATCTAGTGTTGGATTTACAGTGAAATGCTTTGATCTGATAAACTTTGACTGTTTATAAGTTGTTGGCTGTGACCAGCAGCGGTAAATAAACCCATATTAATCAGCAGTGCGACTGCTGCTGTTACAATGGTATCTTGGGTACTTATTAGCTCGGCATTTATTCAATGACTAATTAGGTATTTACCGCTTTCTCCAGTAGCCCTGCAGAGACAAACGGAAGGAGTTTTTTCACTGTGTACCCCCGCTGAAGTGACAGTTCAACTAATTACTCATAGCACAAAGAAAAGACTCTGGTGTAAAACCTGCTTGAATGAGCAATGAACAGAATTACCGGATGCGAGTATGGTGGTCGTGTGTTTATGGGAGGAAGGCAGCACAAGTGGAGGACAGGCAATGTCCACACTATTGTCCTTCCATTTCCTTTTGGTTGCAGTCTTGTCTTGTGCATAGGACAAGCATATATTTCAGTGTTACATGGGGTAATCATTGTCAAAGGGAATAAGGCCCTAAAAGAAAAATAAAATGAAGAAAAACGCACATTTATCGACAGAAAGCCCAAGTAATTTATGATTCACTAATCATGCTTTCAAGTAGCAAGTCAAAAGAGAATGAATTTGCAGCTTTTGCTAGCCGTTTTGTTTAAAAAAAAAAAAAAAAAAATCTATTATCATCTTTATATATATCTTTTTTTTAAATTCATTTTTAATTCAGATCTTTTATTCATATTTTAATATGAATATTAAATGAATGAATATTTGCAAGCATTATTACTGTATGTGAACAGGGTCGCCTCTCCACAGATCTAGATCTGACCTGTAACTTGGCCTGGTTGTACCACTTGCTTGTCTCCATTGAGATGAATCCCATACTGTCTATAGAGACGAGCAGGCAGCCTACCCTCCACCACAAAAGTTACACGGTGCATCTTTTATTTACTCTGCTGTAGTCCCACTTTAAGCATCATACATTACACACAGTTCATTTGTAGCAATATCGTCGTGGAACTTATCAATAAAACCATGGTTGGAAACGGAACTGAATTCAAATGTTTGCCCTCCCACACTGCTCCTCACAGCTCTATGCCTGGTTACAGCTCAACACACATTGATGAAATGTCCAACAAGATTATAAATTGATTGCGGTGAATGCAATATTAATCTGACAAGTGCGCTCCTTGATCTAGCTCAGTTTTGCAGTTTAATTTAGAGATACAGATAGATATGCCTCAAGCTCTTCAAATGTCTATTATTCTTAGAGATAATTAAGAAACCAGCATAATGATAACATGCCTCAATAAATGAACTCGATAAATGGAGGTCAGTTTCAGTAATGTTATTTTAGTTTTATATATTTTAGATGGCTAAGTAAAAATAGTAGTTTTTAATGATTTTCTGAAAAGGTTAGTAATACTGTATTTTAATTGTGGATAGTTTATTACATAGTATTTATATACAGATGGGGCCAATCATTTCAGTCATAAAATATTACAAAGAACTAAATTTTTTTTTTCTTACCGTCTTTATGTGTCTATTGTACATTTCTAGCTAAACCAGAAAGACTAAAAGACCAAAAAAACTAACAAGAACAATTGCGAGATAGGGTCAGTACATTCTAATGCTTCTTATTCTTACATTGTCTTTTATCACACCAAACTGTCAAAAAATCTGGAGCTTGAATAAATCATGTTTGTTGGATGAGAGCCACAAACCGCGCAAACTGGGTCACGGCAAGATCAAATATTTCTGCAGTACAACTAACAGGTGCATTAGCGATTTGAGGGTTTAGCCGGAGGAGTGTTGATGTCAGGCAGGAAAGCCGGGAGCAAGCGCCCAAAAAGCACACACTTTAGTCTTGTTGAATATTCAGATGGTGGAAATGCTGACGCCGTGCAATGCTAACCCCACTCCAACCTGCAAACTTATGACAAGAAAGTGTTTTTGAACTCAAGATATTCTTCCAAACACAAAGTAGTGGTCGTTTTTAACTAAATAAATGGTTCTATTTTTGGGGTGTTGAATAAAAAAAACTGGAAAATGCCATTTGATTAATCAATAAAATTTAAGGAGCACTATGTAACTTTTCCGGAGGGGGGACGTGCTACCTGCTTGCCTCCAAGAAGATGCTTTGCCTGCCACAGTATGGGACATTCTGGGTTATGGACACAAGAAGGTGACATGTTTTCACCAGAAAGGTTACTTAGTGAACCTTTAAAGGTACGCTATGTAACTTTTTTGTAGAGTCTGCTACCTGCTTGTGTCCATGGAGATGTTATTGCTTTGCTTTTTATGTTCCATATTAAAATTATATACCTTTTATTATTACATTACAGGTGGTTTTATTGTTCAAAAAATATCTGGAAAAACATGCATTCTTATTGTGAGCGAGCTTGCCCCTCCACAGATCTGATCTTTAACTTGGCATGGTGGCATAACTTGCTTGTCTCCATGGAGATAAATTTAATGCCATACTGTTCGACATTTTAGGCAGAGCAATAGTCACAATCTCAATAGAGACAAGCAGCTGGCGGACCCTCCACCAGAAAAGTTACTCTGCACCTTTAATGTCAGTTTTAAGACAAATAAACAGTTTGTCGCACAAGACTATTACTCAAGCTCAAGCACAAGAACGGAAAGTCCACGCAAAACATTTTCATAGTAAGGTTTTTAATGGCCACATAGAAGAAGTTATAATCAAAAAACAAAACAATGTCTACTTCTCAAATTTCTTTGTTCCTTCTCCCTTTGTATCTTTCATTCCATCAGGTGGGTCCTTATGATACCAAACATATTCATTATTTTTCCAGACTGCAGGCTTTTCTCTGGTCTTTTTCAAGCTTCTACCACACGCTGGCTCCAACTGCTTCTTTTATATCGTCTATGATACTGCCAGATTAAGATAAAAGAATTGAAATTGCTTTTGTGTGTGTAAAGTACGTCATGTCATGTTGCAGATTGCATTCTCTAGTCTGACCTAAACGTGGGAGGTGTATCGAAAAATGGTTAATATTGCAAGTGATGTCTTGGTGATATGCAAAATTAGAGTAGTGACTGTATTGTTCATAATTAAATCTATTAAAAATGACCTCAAAATAAAACAGTAACATGTAGTGTAATCTCCAAAACAAAGGTGTAAAGTGATATTTATGCCCTTTTGTGGTTTATTTTATGGTCCTTCCTATCGTTTTGTGCGATACTTGGACCTCAACCAAGTGCAAAACAATATTGAGATATTATTTTTTTGTCAATATTACCGACCTCTAGTCAGGACAATGGTTAAAAATATCCAACCATCAAACCACTGACCAAATGTCAATGCATTTTGTAGAGATTTCCCATTCAAGATATCTCGGAGGTAAGAAGAGAAATTAGATCCACTTAAGTTTCATGCATGATTGGATTTGATTGACTGGAAGGAAAACGGCTTTTAACAATCATCTGAAGAAAGTGAAAGGCAAAAAAGCAGGCCAGGTAGATAAACTATATGATTTAGTGCTTGTTGGTGTAGAATTAAGCTTTGATTATTCCTGATGGTCTGATATGATTCAGAATCTGTATGTTACAATCTCAAAAGTATGTGTACAAAAGATCATGATTTATTAGTGAAACGTTTATTTCTCTTTTAATTGTTATAGTCTAAAAGATCACCATTCCTCTAGTACAGTGTTTCTCAAACTGTGATACGTGTACCACTGGTGGTATGTGAGCTCCTTCAGGTGGTACTGGGACAGGTTTTCAGCTTGTGGGTTTGCCTCATTTAGAGCAATTTTTTTACACTTTTTTGTCCTCCTTTGGATAATGTGTCAGAACTACAGTGGAAATGATGTAGTCCAGTTTTTAATATTTTAGATACTTTGTGTGAAAAGTTTGAGAGCCACTGCTCAACTTCATGAAATCATGTTCTGAATGATAAAGTAGAGTTAATGTGACAAAGCTCTTTACATTTAGTTTTACTCTATTATTAGTTTTAACTAGATTCAGTTGAAATTACAAATTTTTGCTTCTAAAATTCCCTCGATTATTATTTTTCAGTTCTTACAATTATGTATGACCTGAATAATCATGATTGTCAATTAAACGGATCATTTTGACATCCCTAGAACTTGAAGAGCTATGACACTCCATTTTGGAACAATATTATTTGAACTGTAAAGTAATGCTAATGAGAAAAAATAGTGAGTGTGATAGTGATTCAGTAAGATTCAGAAATGTCTGTGCCATGTATGTTGTGTATGTTGGCCTGCAGTTGCCTCTGTGATATGTCCTTGGCAGGGCTAAACGATTTGGTAAAAAATATCTGACAACAACTGACAACTGCGAAAGTTCAAAGTTCACATTTTAAACATGACCTGAAAAGACTGAAATATGAACCGACAACCAAATACAAGAATAACATTTCAGAACATGTTTTTGCAGATCTTAACTACAGGGTTCGCAGCTTTTATGCAGAATAAGAGGGAATGATGGTACTTCAAAAATTGCAGCCTTTGTGATTTGGTAATTGTGTCCATTTAAATTGCGATTTCGACTGGACTGAGCTTAATCTTGCAGCCCTGGTCCTTGAATAAGCAATGTGTGTGATACAACTGCACTAATTCCATAAGACATAACATGTATATCCTTACCAGTGATTATATTTCTTTCTGGTAGTCACATACAAAGGCAACCAAACCAAGTATTTCCATAGTGCAGCCTAAGGAGCCTACCTCAGTAAGCCTCATGGTAAACCACTAATCAAAAGTCTGTATTTTATTATGATGAGTGTGGTATTTCTGTCCCTCTTATCCCGACTGAAGGATTAGGAATTTCCTTCCAAAGTGATGATAAAGTTCCTTGGTGGAGGGCACAGCTTTATTTAAACAGAGTTCCAGTCAGGTCACATTACTGGTGGTCTGCCTCAACCTCAGTGCTTACTTTCTTTGACTCTGGCCGGTGTTGTTTCAGCTGTGCCATTGTGCCTTCTTACCCTTCACGCACATTATAAAAGCCACAGTTATGCATATAGGTTACACCGCTTCACTTTTATACACATAGCATTATTCTCAGTGAAACAGGAGCAGGATTTGGTTTGCAGCCATAACTGTGAGTGTCTTGGTGTGTGGTTTTACTGTAATATATTGACTGTAAGCTAATGGAAACTAGTATCTGTTTCTGTTTTTGCACATTTTGACACATTAAAGGTCCTATAATACTCAAAACTGACTCTTGTGAGTTTTTAACCATGTTCTAATGCTGTTACCTCATCAAAAACATACGTGGAGTTGTGTTTTGTTTCATTCACACATGGTTAAGTAACCCTTTATTATTAATCTGTCTACATCTCCAAAGCTCAAAATGCTCTGTTTCATCTTGTGATGTCATGAAGTGGTAGTTTTCAAGTTACCAGCTCCTTTTACCTTTAGTTCAGAGAGATAGGCAATTCCAGGGCAGACATCATCCAAATGATTCTAGTGCAGGTGTTTAAAAGGAGTTTAAAAACACAGAGTAGCACTTCCTGTATTAGCACATGACATCACAAGGTGGAACAGAGCGTTTTCTGTTTGCAAGAAGAGCTCAGCCTAAATATGCAGGGTTTGTGCGTTAAACATGTGAATGAAACAAAACACAACTCCAGGTCTGTTTGTGCAATGATTCAACTGGGTGTATATCGTAACACGGCAGTGCCTTGGTGGTTAAGTATTTGTCCACCCATCTGATGGTTACCGGTCTGATCCCAGCTCAGGCCAAGTTCATTCTATTGTGTCAAGACTATAGACTGTATAAAGAAGTGGAATAAGTGTGTGTGACGTCACCCATAGCGTTGACTAGTGCTCTAGTCAAATGAAGCTCATCGAGGCTAGCAGTTATCAGGGCGAATTTGGAGCCGAGTTCCATATTTGGAATTCTGACTGCAGGTATCATATCAACCAACCTGAAGTGAGGCTGTTGGAGGTAACGCCCCTTTCGCTCCGCTTAGCAACGCTGTCACTCAAACCTTTTGCGTACGCTAGCAGTAGCAACCTTGGGGAAAGAAGGTACCTGATTTGTCTGTTATTAATGCTTATATCTTGAGTTACAGACACAATAGCGAAATAAAAATACCAGGATCATGTAGAATAGGTCAATACAAAACAGTTTAAGACCAAAATGACGAGCCTGACCGCTGCAGTTACAGAGAGAGGGGCCACAATTTTCTAATGTAAAGTGAATTGAAGCCAGTTGGTGGAGCCAGAAGCGTGCCCATAATCACTTCCTACTTGGAACGCGGCAGCTAGCAGGTTAGCTATGTCCATTTATATATACAATCTATGGTCAAGATGCATCAACCGTTAGAGTTAGGGTTAGGTGCTAAGTGCGATAACAATATTATGGCTCTGATTAAGCTTAATAAGCAACACCAACATAGTGTTACCTTTAGTTTGAATATCTGAATTTATTCACGGAAACCCCCTTGAGATGCAGCAACTCGTTTTCAAGGGGAACCAAGAACATACAACATATGACTATATAGAAACTGTTTGGGCAAGTTATGCTAGACAGACTTTTCACATGCATTAAGGTTCATCCGCTGGAACCGAACAGAAACACACATATAGACACAGGATCATCAGTTTCTCAGGGCGACCAGATAAATTGGATGAACCTCCCACAGAAGCTCAGTGTGAGAGTAGAGTAGCACGCCTTTGGATTCCCCTGACCTGTACTATCGCTACCCCGTGACCTCTGACCCCATTTCCAAGACTCCAGCGTGTCAAATAGCAAAGTGAGCCAACTCTCCCTGCTCCTCATTTCGTCCAATTTGAATCGCCATTTTTCAACCTCGTAGTTTCCAGTGATAATGCAGGTTCCTGGGTCAGGGGGAGAAAAAGTCAGCTGATCCTCTCTGAGTCATTTCCTGCTATGTTTTTATTATAAGAGCCCACTACAAGTCCTCACATCCTGGATTTAATAATACAGAAGCACATCCTGGCAGTCTTTCCCCAAGTGCACACTTACAAGCCATAGCTTTTAATGCATGTCAAATGTAGATTTTTTTTAAATGTACTTTCTCTACCACAGCAGATCATTTCCACATAGCTTTGTATTGATTTAAGTATATGCATCTTTTTCCACTTGCTATTAGGCCTGGGTTTCATTTAGAAGTTGCCAATACGATAGATAGGCCATGATGCGATACGTATCAAAACGAAAGTGCCCTGTCACTTTCGTTTTGATACAGTTCTATATGATATATTTCAAATCGATTTGATATTGTTCAGTAAGAAGTAAATTTTGTTTAGTGCATGTTACTAACTAGAAAAATGCATAAAACTATGGCATTGGTCATTGCTGATTCATCCATAGCTTATATGAGATCAATAATTTGGCAATATATAAAAAAATACTCTCGCCTATATAGAGATACAGCATATCAATATTGCCTCATCAAATTAAACAATGCGATATATCGATATAGTGTGTTTATGTATTTATTTATTTGATTGGGACAATGCATGTTAATGAACAGCCCTGATGTAAACACACTAGATTATAGCCAAAGGTTAATTTCCTGCACCTTATCTTACAATGATAGTAATTTTCTGGAGGTGGGGCGTCACCTGCATGATTCCATCAAAATAGAAAGTTAAAGCAATACTTGGGAACATTCTTCATTAATATAGATATGTTTTATGCCATACTGTGGAAGATTATAGCCAAAAGAACAACATTTGACTTTGAATTTTGCCAATATTGCCCACCCTTAGAAGGCATTGAACTTGTACTTTGACTATAAAAGCTCTGGGTTTATGAATAAGGATAACTTGTCCCACAACATCACTAATATTTGTTTAATACAGGAACTACAAAGCTAGTAGCACTTGCAGCTACCTATGACCCAAATGTGATTGCTTTGTTTTGTTTTTTAATAATGATGAACGTATGAACATGCCGGATGTTTTTCTTTTTGCAATACTAATAATCAACATTGTGGTAGATGGGCTAACAGTAATAATAGTTCCATTAACCTTAATAAAGTAAATATTTGCAGCAGTGGATTTCATAATACTTTGAGTTCTCTTGACATTTTGACATTTTGCATATCTTGTTTTTATTTTAACCTTCATACGCGTCATGTCAGCGGCTCATCCCCCTTGCGTCTGCTCCTGTCGGCTGCTAGCTGTAGGGGCTGCTAAATAAAAATCACCACTTATTTGCCGGTGCTGTTGTGATGACCTTTTCGGGCTCAGAGTTGCACAATACCAGGTGAAGACTCTTTCCTCCGCTGCAGGGTGAACCAGCTTGTATGTGTAAATGAAGCAACTCAAGTCTGAAGCCTTGTGGGTGAGGAAAGTTTGTTGACAGAATGAGACTCGTACTGTTTGGGGTGTCAGGCACGATTGCGCTCATGAGCCAGCACAAATTTGAGCTGAATTTTAAGCAGCTGCAACCTTATCTGGCAACTTTTCCCACCACAGAGCAATACGTGACAATGGGACTCCATCATTGCAAATCTGATCTTTTACAATAGAAGTTTGTCGAATGCATAACCTCAGGAATAGTTACATAGAAGTTTAATATTCATGACCATCTTCCCCAGTGGCCACTCGGGGTGAATACCAACATGGCCCAGACAGCTGCAGTGGAAGAGGTCTGTGGACAAACTATGAAGGACTAGAGCCCATTAGAAAGGTCATGTTTAAGGTTTAAGAGCCCTGTGCCCGATGGTGAACCATTCATGAAAAACGTGTTTTGAACCCCACCCACTTGTCCATTCTCTCACGCTGATGTTGAACCATGACAGACAAACAACTGTTAACTGTCAAGGCGATCTCTTTTTAGCCGCTTCTCCATTCCTACTACACCGTGAAGACATTTACCTGAACTAGAAGACATAAAAGTAAGATACAGGACCTTTAATAAACATAGATTATTGTGGATTTTAGATTTAGCAATAGTTGAAAAAAAAAACCTTATGTTCTCTCATAATGTGGTCTTAATCACAGTGTAGACAGTGCATGCCCTGGGCAGCTGTTACAGTGCACTTGAGAAATGTTAAATGGATAGCTCACAGATCAAAAGTGAAACTAAACTTAGAGGGTGCTAATTGCTAAATTTATTTATGTTGAATATAAGTTTAATAATATAATACAGCATTTGCATGCCCCATTGTTGCAAATGAATGCAATAGATTTTAGCCAGAGCGCAGCATAATGATCATATATACAGCAGTTTTGAAGTCATTTCTTTGAAATTTAGATTCATTTCATATCTATTGTGGCCATTAGCATTAATTAAGATAGTTGTTCACACAGTTGAAAAAATGGAAGGTGTATAATTACTGTGCGTCGGATTCTTTCAGTCTCAATGGTTCTGGTGTTGTGCACAATATAAAAGTGAAATACCCACATGCATATTTAATGATCACTGGGAATGCTGGAGAATATTGTGTCTATTTGGCCTCGGCAGTTAAGTACGAGTGTAACTGTTTTATAATAATCTTCAGAGCCCTGCTTAAAGGTAAGCAACTATGCAACAAGTCTATATTTATGAACATCAAGTAGACTGGAGTCATATTCTCAGCTCATTGTTTATTTTCTGCAGAAGCAGGGCATCTGGTGTTGAAGATGTCTGGATCACAGTTGCCGTCACTTCTCATATTGAGATGCCACCTGCCCACCCCACTGCTAAACCCATGGGTGTATAAATTACACACAAGTGCCAGAAATACCCGCCTATACATTCCTATGACTTGGCTAAAGTTAGAACTCACAACATACCACCTTTTATTCTTCCAGCGTCCTCCAAAATCACACAAACTTTCAAGCAGTTTTTAATTAAAGAGTGTTTTGACTCGTAAAAGTGTTTGCATACTAATATCCTAATAAAAGTGCTGAGGCTGACTCCATAGAAGATTTTACTACACTCATTTCAACAGCTGACTGGTGCTGTCTAACGATTGTGTGAGTGCTTCTATACTACACCCATGTTATGTAAATATATGCTGTAGATCACCGTGCTGGTCCTTTAATGTGCCGTATGGGGTGAATGGAGCAGCAGGGACAGTGGTATGTTATTCAATCCGTGTGGGGGCTCTGGCAGGGTGCCATGCCACATTACCGCCCACTGAGAGCCAGAGACTTCAAACGGATGTTCAGGGTCTTGTTCCCCGAGTGCACCCACTGGATCTTCAGCCATTAAAATAAGCAGCACTTATACTCAGGGCATGTCCTAATTGCCTCCAAAAGCCATCAGTTTATTTATCTTTAAACTTAGGCTGACTTATTTTCGCTGCTGTGTGGATCCCCTCCTGAGGCAAGATAAAATATGCCATTTGGAGATAATTTGGTCCAATGTTCCTCAGAAGTTCACAAGAGGCTGACAGCTGTGCAGAGGCAGACACCTTTTGTAGCGCTGCACAGGCAGCTTATAGTCAGATATATGCATATAGTCAAACATGATTTATTTTCAAAGACCAAATATAACAGGAGTTTTTAAAATGCATGAAAATATCTCCTTCTCCATGAATTGTCTCGTGTGTACACGATAATTAGATTAATTCAAACATATACACATCATTCACGCCTCGTGACTGTGGTGTTGGAGTGGTATCCTCGAAGAGTGCCACTCACATAAGATTCTGCCACAGAATCATACAGAGCACCACGGCATCTCCGCAAACACCTAAAGTATGTCATACAAAGCTTATTAACAGTTATTTGTCTCCAGTTGAGGCTCGGGTTCATTCACACTTGCACAGCCTGCATGCATCGTACCAGAGCCATTCAAATCCCCTCAAATAGAATTCCATTCTTCAATTATTTTTGCTTAATGCTGCTCAGGATTTAATGGGAGCTGCTTAATTTTGAATGAAATGTTCAAATCTTTTCAATTCTCTTAATTAACTATATTCATGCTATTTTTAACCCTGCAGGAGCCTCAGTCACATTGAGGTCTTTGTGGCTGCAGTTTTCAGGAGGGATTGCGGTTTGCAAAAAGGACATGTGACCTTTAGAATACGTTGGCTTGCAATAAACATGTGAATGTGGCGTTTTACTGCCCAGTGTTTGTTTAATTGGGTGTACATTCAAAAAGACGCGAAACAACAGACATATTTTCTTCTAAAACCCTCTAAACTGAATTGCAGTCTCATGGAAAAGATTTGGCTCCTACTCTGAGACTTTATAGATAATTAAGCACATTTGTTTCCTCTTTATGAGCTTCTTACCTCAACGAACTACCTGGCCTCAGCAATCTTGGCTTGAATAATCATATTGTTTTGCGCTAAGTTCATTCAGTTTAGTCAGTCTTGGGGAAAGATTATTGTTTTATTTGCTATTGTTTGTTTAATGAACTCGTTGGAGCTGTTGGCTTTGTCTGATTTTATCCTGGTAACTTTCCAACGTAACCGAGACAGGAACAATTATGTGGAAACTGCCTTTGTATTTGAAGAAAAAAGTTCATAAATCACATTTTGGACACGATGTACCAGTGCAGCGTCATAGTGAGACAGCACCATAGAAAGGGTTTGAAATGAGTCTAGTCACATCAGAGCAATGTAAAGAAGCAGAATTATGTAATACATTTTCTATGCAATGTGCAAAGCAGACTTCATTAAACACATTCATACTTTCTCCAACTGCAGAGACGGAGCCGAGCAGATAAAATGCCAGAGGTCTCCAGACACAGAAGTCCAATAATCACTAGAGAAAGGTCATATTACCCCTGTACAGTGTGCGGCAGAATAGCTTTATGACGTGTACAGGCTCTTCCCTTCTCATTGATGTGGACCGATAAAGCAGACTCCATTTCTGCCCATATTAAAACCAATTCTGATACCATTTATATTTTTTTTTCATTTCTCTTTTGTTCAGGGTCACGTGCAACAAAAACATTTTCTAGGGACTATATGTCTTATACATCCTCAGTAGTAGTATTTGTATGTACAGTATGCTGCACATTCATTCAGTTTTTATTTGTGAGAGAATTTTATCCTCTGATCAGAGTCACTGGTTCAAACCTTGCTCAACTTATGTTGCTAATCTTTTGGGTACCTGGTAGAGTTGTCAGAACAGAAAAAAAAAACAACAACTAAAAACTATTACTCCATACTCATTTGAATGAGTATACAGTACAATTTTTTTGTGTAGAAAATTATTACTATTGTCCAAAAAGAATGCCTTTTAAATATAGGTGTTGTCTCTTTTTCTTAGTATCAAAATGAAGTTTGAGAGTTGATATGTTATCTCCACACTGGGAGACTAGAGAGCATATACTATATGTATATATATAGATGGACATAGCGAGCCTGCTAGTCGCCACGTTCCAAATAAGAAATGAGCATGGGCGTGATTCGGCTCCATCCTCTCTGGCTCCTGTTCACTTTGCATTGAAAAATAGTGGCCCCACTCTCTGTAACTGCTGCTGTCAGGCTTGGCATTCTGACCTTAAAATGTTCGTTTTAACCCGCTTTACATGTGTTTTTATTTTACAATTTTGTCTGAAAATCAAGAACATTAATCACAGAAAAAAATCAGATGCCTTCTTTCCCCGAGGTCAGCTCTCGCTAGTGTTAACATGGGAATGATTGACTGTTGCTAAACACCGCCCCTGCAAAACCAATGGTGCGGGTGGGAAGGGTTATGTACCTTCAACAACCTCGGTCCTGATTGGTTTCTGTGGTTGCTATGATACACACGCTAAAAATTAAAAAAGTGGAACTTCAGCTTCAAATTAGCCGCTATAATTGCTAGCCTCAGTTGGCTTCATTAGGCTGGAGTGGAACACTATAGATGACATCACACTCCCTTTGTCCACTTTTATTTGCAGTGTATGCAGGAGAGCTCAACCTGCTAATGAACGCTCCTGTAATCTGTGTCGGCATAATGTAGGTCAAGTGACATGCATTTACCAGACTACAGAATAGGTGTTAAAGATGAAACTTTACATTGTTCAAAGGGAAAAATACAACAAAATACTCTTTCCTTGCTGGAGTCAGTTGATTACCCATCTTGTACATTTTTCTCAACTAACCACTGGGCCACAGAAGCATTCGCAGAGCGCCAACAGGCAGTGCACAGTGGGCCTCTGCTGTTAAATTGGTGTGCTGCTATCAATCTGTCAGTGTGTGAGCGCATGGCTGAATAAAGGATAGGGCTAAAATGCTGTGTCCTGGACAGACTGAGGACTGCAGCATGGACTTTATATAAGACTTTGTAAATCTAGTGTGACATTTACAGTGGTGGTGCAGTGACATGCTCTCCACACAACATGAGAGTCACATGTTTAACTGTGCAGATGTCTGGGGCTGTAAGGAACAAACAAACAAAGAAGCTCTATCTTTAGAGTGGCGCTCTACCTGATTTGTACTGTCTTAAAAACATGAAAAACAGAACTAGTTCATTTTAAACGGTTTGCAGTGGTCCGAAGGTATTCCTCATGTACCTTATGCGTTACGAGCATCCTAGTTATTCACCGTGATGAGTTTGTAAGCGCTTTTCACAATTTTCAGTGACCAGAGAGTTTGCCATCACAGTAATGCTAACAACAACTACAATGCTGAGCACGTACTTCCTGATTCTCGGACAGAAAAATGCTTTAAAATTAAATGCAGGCAGTACACGGCTGACTTATTTTCACCTCAAGAGCTGTTTTTTCAATATATCTACTGGGGTAAGACAAAATACATGGAAAAATAGGGTACAGACACTTTGATCGTCCTGTTTTTTGTTTTTTTTTCTCTTGTAGTATGTTTCTTCAGTGTATATTCACTGTATATTGTAAAAGTAGATCTTAATAAGAGCACTATGTGTTCCAGTTATAAATATTTTTTATCAACTGCAAACCCAGAAGAAACACTAATGTGAGTGCATGTTCTTAAGACTGCATTTCTTAAGCCTGTCACCCCTCTCTCGTATCGTAGGGCTGGTATAAAGTGTTTTTGCTGAAATATATTTCCTCCAAATCTAAAAGAAGCCCATATATGTAAACACTTGTCCTCCGCTCTCTGCCTCTGACCCGGGGCTGCGTGTGTGTGCGGATGGAGCAGGGGGCGGAGCCGAGGCTCAGAGTGAGTGCTCTGAGGGAGAAAACCTCAAAAGAAAAGTGGCTAAATCACTGTATTTCTGGCTTTTAATTATCGGATCAAATTGTCAGTGAAAATGTTTATTATCGTGCATCCCTAATTTTCCACTACTACCACTAAACCACTACATTTACATTCTGTTTATGAAGTACACTGTATAAGTATCGCAATATATTGATTTATTTTATTTTTTTGGTACACCCCCGATGACCAAGAGGCTTTATTTGAAAAGATAGTGTAGCATGAAATGGAGGTAAAGAGCGGAGAAGACATTCAGCTGAGAATAAATCTCAAGACACTGAGGCCGGCACTGATCCTACAATATGTGCTGCAGCTTATGTATTCACGGCCCGGGCTAGACTGCAAATTCACCCTCATGTGCCAAACGGTGTAAAAGAATAACTTTAGCACTACCTTTATGCTAAGCACCAAATAACACCTTTAAATTGTCCCCTCACCGTCATTACATGCACCACGATTCCTCCGCGTCTCTGCTGGTTACTTCCACATGGCCCGCCTTACGAATCAATCCCCTCTATTAGCAACTCTGCCTGTGACTCTCCTCCTCTCTCCCGTTTTCCCCTGCTCCATATTTAACAGGATTGAACAAATGGCAGCTTCCATTAACAAGGTGCGTCCGGGTCACTTAGCCCAAAAGACGCTGACGAGAGTGGCCATTTTAAGGGGACACTACAGGCAAAACTCGTTCTTTTCAAAATTTTTGGGTCATTTTTCTCTCTCAACATATAAACCTTTCACCTGGAAACAACTTTGACCAATTTGCCCCTAAAGAAGATTTAATTGAATCAACTTGCACATATATTTATATAGGACAATGTACCTACAAAGGGTGTTTATTCAGCCCCAAAAGTAGAACGTACATACCCCAAGCTTTCCAGTTTTCCAAGATTTTGACAGATCGTACAGAAGGAATTGTTGATATCAAATACTAATCCTGATTTATTCAAGTTTTGACTCCCAAATAAAAGGCAAGATTTGAATCTAGTTTACTCAACTACTAAATAAGATATCAAAAATCATATTTTCAGATATGTCCCAAATATGGTCAGTGTTGATGAAAATACATTTTTTCTTCTTACATTTATATAAGTGATGTGAAGTTTCAAATTGATATAGCTTGTACAAAATCTTTTGCATCCAATTATAAAGCGTTTTATTGTCCGAGGATCACATATGTTTAGCATGCTAGTTTTTGTTAGCATTACCTTGATGGCAAAACTCCTCTCTGGCCTCTGAAAGTTGGAAAAAACGCTTAGAAACTTATTGTGCTGTATAATTAGCACATGCATAAGGTAAGTGAGGAATAACTTTGAACCACAGCAAACCGTTTAATTTGAACTACTTCTGTTTTTGACATATTTCAGACTGTAAAAACCAGGCTCACTTCAGTATTTAGTCTCCTCTCTCCCCCGTCAACACGTCGACTTGTTTCGAGGCAGATGTCTCTTCGTCGGGGATTAGACCATTCACTTTAGCAGTTTTAATCCCCGCACTTTCAGAGACACTGCTGTTTGACGTACACCCTCTCAATTGAATTATATGGAAATGATCTTAGCGCGGACTTGGATATGTATATGTAATTAAGTAATGACAAATACTCTTAATGGTAGAGCAGGCATATCCAACAGAGTGGATCCAGTCAGCCATGTGTTCCATTATATGCACATTAGATAGAAGATCTTGTCTAATGAGGTGACTGAGTGTGCCGGCAGGACTGCAGTGTGGGGGCCATCTGCTTGAAACACACTGCCTTTGAATTCAACAGATAAGAGCCAAGACTGTCTCCTGCCTCTGTCCACTGAATCATACTTAAAGAAGATGTTATGAGGATTTACAAGTCTGAAAATTGCAATATAGCCAGACTTGTGTTGGGGATAAATCCAGTTTTTGCTTTGAAACTTTTTGGATTTAAAGGAATTATTGTGGAATTGTTACAAATGCTATGTTGCCTCAGTTTACCTCTTACAAAACAGGCACATTTGCTTTCATTGTAAGTGAAGTTATTGCTCTTTACTGGCTAAAATATAAAAGCCTTAAACGTTAGGCCAATTTATATCCATTTATTCATTTGTTCAAAACAGCTTAGCAAAGAAGTCAATTTAAGGATAATGCTTAAAGGTTATTTTTTTTAGCTTTCTTGGTGGAGTCTCTGCCTCTTGATTGTTTCCTTGGAGATGTTATTTCTTTGCCTGGAATCTGCCACAATGTAGCGTTAAATTTATCTATCTTAAGCTTAATTCTTTACAGGTGTTTTTATCGCTCAAAAATACACCAACAAACATGCATTCCTCCTGTGGCCTCTCCTTCCCACAGATCTGACTCTGCATGGAGACGAAAAGATGGCATGCTTTCCACCCGAGTGTGTAGTATTATGTAGTATGTGTAGTAGTGTGTATAGTATTCTGGTGACAGGTGGATTGCATTCTCACACAAGGCAACGGACTTCGCTTTCAAATCACTATATAGTTAAAATTATGATCATAATTCAAATTCATTTAGGTTTTGTTCATATTATTCTTGGATTAAATCAGGAAATCAACCAACTTCTTACTTCATTCAGTTTGTCCAAGGCAATTAATTTTCGGATGTCCTTGTCTGTTTGCTCAGACATGATTGTCCTCACCTGCACTCCACATATTCTTCCATCAAACACAGCAAGAAAAGTTTAAACACCCTCATCGTGGATAAGTCGATCTGAAATGGTTGCATTTTGAACAGAATAACACATTTCGGTCCATGCATTTTTGTGTGTTGAATGCCCGAAAAGCAATCTCCTTCCCATCATGACCAGCCTCCTCTGGTGTCCTCGCATGGTCTCTGTGTGGTATCCCATTATAAGCTTCCGTATTGTGCAAAAGTAAACGGACTACATCGATCACAATCTGCTCGGACATGGCGTCGACAACGTGTTGGCGCCAAGAAAAGAGTAAGAAACCGCTCGACTGACCCATCCCAACCAGGAGGCCATCTGTTTGTCATACACCCTCAGGAAATCACACAATCTTCTACATTATCAGAGCCCTGTCCACTCGAGTCTGTGTTCAAAACATGCCAGTCTCAGAGATGGATAGTACTCAGTTACATTTACTTGAGTAACTTGTACTTTTCTAGCAGCATACTTTTACTTCTACTTGAGTAATATTTTTAATGAAGTAACAATACTCTTCCCACTGTGAGTAAATGTACAAGGGACAAAAGCTTTATGTTGACAAGATTAAATTATCTGAACATTTGTGTTTCTTGCACCGCTCACATCTGATTTATTTTTCTCATTTTTGTGTCCATCCTTCGAAAATGCCAGATTTTGTGCATTATTTAATGTTTAGCTTCATTATGAATCAGACGTTACATCCCAACAGTTACTTTTAAAGTTGCTCTTACTTGAGTAGTAGTTTTCCCAAATACTTTTTTACTCTTACTTGAGTAATTTCTTGGACTACTACATTGTACTTGTACTTGAGTAATATTATTTTGAAGTAACGTTACTCTTACTTGAGTACAATTTTTTGCTATTCTAACCACCTTTCGCCAGCCAAAGTGAGAGACCTCTTAGACAAACACATTCTAGGTACGAGCAAAAGAGGCAAAGGCTAAAAGTGAACGCTAAAATTAGCTTCAGTTAATCACAGGGCTGGGAATAGATCAGAGCAGATCAGAGGGTCCAGGTTAGTGGTATTTAAAGCAGGGTGAAAGGGGCAGTAAGTACTGTTTGGGAGAACAAACATAAAAACATCAGAAAAGTGGCTGGATAAAAACATGTAACCAAAGCCAATCGCAATTTGAATGGATGCAATTAGCAAATCACAAAGGCCGAAATGTACCATAATGTCCTCCACAAACAAGAAAATATTCTGTCATATTCTGCTTACAAACTGCTATCCTGGTAGTTTACATCTGTACAAACATGTTCTGAAATGTGCTTCTTTATTTGTTATGCAGTCTACTTTAACGTATATGTGAACTTCGAACAGATATTAAATACTGTATTGCTTTTTGACTGGTGTGCCGTGTAATCAAATTGTAACTTTTTCTAATGAACAGTATTGAAATGACAAGCAACCTGCATTTCAGACATTTCAAAAAGAAATTAATCAAGATATTTTTCCTTGTAATGATTGATTGCAATGTTGGATTTGATTAGTTTTTTTGTCTTTTTGAAAACACAAAAATGCCTTTAAATATTAATTCCATCAACATTAATCAGTGCCAATCAGAAATGAATTATTACTAACTAATTTTAATTAACTACTTGAACTCAAAATCTAAACTTTGCTCAAATGCTTTTAGTGACAGAGGATTGCTTAGACAACTTGATAAAAAAAATATCTTTGTCGATTTTTCTTTTTGCATTGACTGTGTGTTCTTCAAATCATTGCTGGACATTACAACTGTACTCCTTTAGTCCTTCAATGGTTTTATTATATGGATTTATATGCTGCAACAGCAGTAAGAAGAAGGTATGGAGTGAGTTGGCTAAAGATTTGGGCGTGAGTTTCATCTGTGTTTCTCCATATACACAGGGGGTTCATAAAGTCTCTTTACGATTTTAAAATTTAATTACAAAGGCAAGTGATAAGATATATTAATTAGATTTGTTGTATTCAGTGGTTATAAAAGTTTTTAATCACATTGCATTTTTCATGAATTCCTCAATCAAACATTTCCAGACCGTTGGACTGGAAGGGATGGACCAATTCCACCATGTTCATCAGATTTCACACCTCTGGTTTCTTCCTATGAGGCTATGTTAAAGATATCGTGTATCGAACAAAGATACGGGACATTACTGAACTAAAGCAAAAGATACAGATGTGATTACAACCATTGATGAGGTTATGCTACAGAGAACATAGCAAGAAATCCAGCTTTGTGTGACTAATGGAGCCCATATAGAGGTGTATTAAATGAGGCCAAAAACTTTGAAAACCACTGAGCACAATAGAACAAGTCTGATTAACATATCTTATCAGTTGCCTTTGTCATACATTTTTTCATTGTAAAGAGACTTTATGGACACCCTGTACATTTATTATTAGTACTTTTTAGTATAAGGTGTTGTTTTTGCACGAACTCCCATGCAGTTGTAATCTTGTGAGCTCATTTTGGGTTTAGTGTAAGGTGTTGTTTTTGCACGAACTCCCATGCAGTTGTAATCTTGTGAGCTCATTTTGGGTTCTGATTCATTAAGACACTTAATAGTTTTGAGAGTCACCTTGGTGCATCCATATTGGTTCTGGCCTCTTCGAATTGGAGAATGCATCTGATTCATAGACACAGAACTTTGGTACATAGCTTAATGTGATCAGCCTTTTATCAATAGACTCTTCCACAGTCTCTGATCCTTATCGATGCATCGGCGTTGAGGTTCCCCCTGTAATTAAAGTGGCATTGTATTAGCAGGTGCTCGCAGTGTCCGGGCCATCAGTCCTCGTGCTAATGTATTCCGTGTGTGTTTTCCGTTCCATTGGTAAGCTTGTGTGCATTTCTCTGGGTGCATGTAATTATTGGGTGCTTTGTGTGCGATTGTTAAAGCACATAAGAGCATCTATGTGCCAAAGCTGCATTTAGATTACATAATGACAGCAATACATCAGGTTTAGACAGGCAGAGTGTTGGGTTATTGGAAGGATAGCACTATTGGGACTGTGCGTGCTAAACTGTTATGCACGCTTTTGGAACCATTTCTACCATTTTCACACGTTTATGCAATTTCAGATTGTGGTTGTTTGATACATTAGTGATGTGATGTTTATGACCCAACTGATTCCTTTGAACGGCTCCTTAACGTGGACATTTCAAACGGGATCTTCATTTGGAAAAGAGCATAATCTCTTTGTTTCTTTTTATGTTGTTTTTATGTTGTTTACTGTGGTTGGTCTCAAGAAACAACAGGGAAGCAGAGAAGGCAACACACCTTAGATTTGCGATTTATGCTGTAAGAGTAGGATTCTGTTCAAAGTTCACATTTGCATCACACGCATCCAAGAGCATTGACAAGAAGACTAAAATAGTATTTCAGAACATGCTTATACAGATCTAAACTATATGTTTTTACGGTGCAAAAGACTGGATATTTTGTTGTTAGTGGAGGAAATGATGCTACTTCTAAAAATTGCAGCCTTTGCGATTTGCTAATAGCATTCAAATTTTGACTTAATTAATGTTGCACCCCTAGCAGAATGGCTTTATGACCATTAAAATGATTTTGTGTAGAAGTAGTTCTTAATTTTTCAGTTTTTTGAACAACTCTTTTACACAAACATATCTCAGAAATCAAAGTCCCACTAGTACATGCCAAATCTACTTGAGGAATATATTATGTAAATGAAATAAATTTGTTATGTAAATGAAAGACTACAATATAGTCTTTTGAACTTTCTTACCCTCAACACTGCAGAAGAAGGAGGTGAGGTGGAGGAGGTGGTGAAAAGTCAACTGCATGATTCCATGGAAATAGAAAGTTGAAACCATACTTCAGAACATTCTCTGTGGAGATTAGTTTTATGCCATACTGTGGAATATTACAGCCAAAGGAACAACATTTCAATGGAAACAAGCAGGAGGATGCCCCCCCTCCAGGCCAAAGTAGAGTTAGTTTTGTGGTGATGCAAGGCTGCTCGGAGTTTTTCAGTGCAATAGAACATAATGAAAAAGCATGCTTTAATTTGAGTATATTTTTTGGCAAAAAAGTTACATGCTGTGACTCCATCAAGTCAGAAGGACAAAGTTTTACACATCTTGCCCTCGACAGGGTTGAAATCATGCTTTAGCAAAGATCTCACAAAGTATATCTACAAGTTTATAATGGCAAAGTATGAAGTTGGTGCTGAGCATACGGTTGTGATTCACGGAACACTTTTTATTTCTACTAAAATCTCATCCTTCCAGATGGCTTCATATTTTAGGTCTCTTGGTCAGATGCCAGGAAGACACTTAGGTTCTACCTTGGCAACTGATAACTTCTAAATCTGTCAGGCCATGAGGATTTGAGGTCCTGTATAGTATATCATGCTGCGCTAATTGTTCTCAAAATTCACTTTGAAATCAATAGTTTTGGATTTCATTAGTAGGGCTGCGGGGAACTCAGATTTAGAAAGCTCACTTGGCAAGTGCTGGTTAAGGACATACTATTGGCTAGCTTCTTTAGTCTAGTCTTAGTCACATTGTGATTTGGTTGCTGGTCAAATGCTGGAAATTTTGGACGCTGGTCAAACGCTCGAACTTTTGGTCGCTGGTCAAACGCTCAAGTGTTTGGCCCAAATTGCATCTAATACACAGTTTCTCCACTCTTAGTAGATCACCAATTCATGAACTAAACCTATTGCAGGCACAAGCTGATATGAATACTTATGTACTTAGGTAGTGTTATGTACATTTGTGGTCAGTTCAATTTCAAACTTGGTTTTGATATTGAGGTATTGATACCAATTATTTTTCAACCTTATGTTAAAAGCTGCCAAAGTTGAAATGTGTTGCTTATGTTGATCATTTGCCATTATCCATGAAACTGGGGCTTTGAAAAGAAAACTGCTCCATAACTGCTTACCTAAAATCTTTGGTTCTGGCTGTAAGATAGACAAGGTGTTAAAATGTTTGTGGACATTGTAAAACATGTGTTTTAAAGCTGTAATCAACTAGTCCAGTTGCAAGATTCTGCTTGCTCTAACAACAAATTGGTAACAGTAATGGAGAGACAAAACTGCCATGTGTTTATTGTGCAGATTTACAGGCACTGGGACAGCGAAGCTTAAACTTTCAAGCATGTTTATTCATCCAGATACAGCAAAAGTTGAAACCTATGTTATTCACCAATCATAACTATTTAAGCATAAGAGACTGAAATTGGGTTGTCAAAAGTATCGAAAATCAGATACTAATCAATTCTAAAACTACTATTGAACATTTGAACAAGTTTCGATACTAAAAAAGTCACATGAATAGGACAGAAATGAACCTTTGCTGAACAGCTTTAGAATGATCTTGAGCTGTATCAGAGCAGGTATAAGACCAGATAGACTAGTAAACACCCGTGGACCACTATGGAACCTGTGAGTGAGGGATTACACAGATATAAGACCACATGGTAATATAAAAGATAGTACTATTAATGTTGAAAATGACATTAATAAAGAGTGTTTTTATCATTATCATGGTGTCAGAATCGGTACTAAGTATGGAGTTTTTTCCTTCGTATCCTGACAACACTACTCTGAAACAATG
>JACM01056163.1:0-30982 GCA_000787095.1 Periophthalmodon schlosseri
AGAAATATGAACTGACAATTACAAGAAGCGCATTTCATAACAGAACAAGGTTAGCAGTTTTTATGCATTGTGATTACACTTGCAGTTAATATTTTAATAATTCTTTTCAAAATTCACAATGTAAACGTGTCCAGGAGAACTGACAAAAAGACTGAAATACGAACTGACAAACAAATACAAGAATCACATTTCAGAGCATGTTTGTACAGATCTAAACTACAGGGTTAGCAGTTTTTATGTGAAAAAACACAGGATATTTTGCTGTTTGTAGAGGAAATTGTGGTACATCAAAAATTGCTAATTGCCTTCATTCAAATAGTGATTTTTTTTTTTTTTCTACTAGATTTCGATTAATCTTGCAGCCCTATTCAGCACACCCACCGTTGCTTGCCCTGAGCATTGCCTCTCAGTATGGTGCCACTTAAACCATGCCCAGTAAACCTGTCCCAATGCGGCACTTCTAAGGTGCTCATGCCCTTTTATTAACCTCATTAAAGTTTACTATGTTATTCCAAACTGTACCTGCATGTCCTATCAGGGTTTACTGCCCCGGGACAGCACTTAAAGGTAAGGTTAGTGCGGCCGTGTGCAGCTGCATGCGGAGGAGGTGGGCGACGGTACGCGCACATGGAAATCTTTCAACAACCAATGATTTTACCAGATAGGCTAATAACTTATTGGCTAAGGCCATGCATGTTTGTGCGAGATAGACCAGATCCACGGTGTTCTGGCCCAGTGATTTGTGCATCAACCAAAAATGTGGAGTGGATTTGTAAAAGTCTACAAACTATTTTATAAAAGTATTATTGCAATGTCTATACAATGTCAATTCTACAAACAAAAAAGTAAAAAAAAAAAAATAAAAAATGAAAAATAATATAACTAAAATGTTAACCTGAACAATTTAATTACGCAATTTTCAAGTCTTGGTTTAGTCCTGGATGAATCTGTTAAATCTGTTTGGTGCAGCTCCCTCCAGCCGAGTTGTAAGCAGACTATTAAAGTCCATTTTGAAATTTAAGAATCAAACCATATGCCTAGGTACTTGTAGTGATTGACAATCTGAATCTTCAAACCATCCAAGGACATTATTTTGTTTGAGCTCTCAGTGTGTGGAAGGTTTCTGTTAAAGATCATGTATTTTGTCTTTTTCATGTTCAGTGTTAAGTGGAGGGCAGAAAAGTCGTGTTGGAGCAATGTGAAGCTGTTTAAGAGCAGGGAGAAAACCGTGCCAAGACAAGAACTGTGTGCATAAAGGAAAGTGTCATCCGCATATGAGATTGCCTTGCGGCTTGTGTAATATTGTTAATATAGATATTGAACAGGGTGGGGCCAAGAATCGATCCCTGAGGCAGACCTCTATGCAGAGGTAGAGGTTCTGACAGGAGGCCCTCCACTCTCACTGACTGTACGTGCCTAGACCAATAGCTATTAAACCAAGCTATGCTGCTGTCTGGCAGTGGAGCCGAAAGAATCCGAGGCACTCTTAGGAGAAAAATTAAAAGTTCTTTATTGAGATATGGACCAGCCTACGCGTTTCAATACAGGGCTTAGGAGTAAAATGATGAGGGCTTTGGGTGATTCCCTTTTATAATGGTAGGTCGAGTCATGTGACCAGACATGTGATCCAAAAGACCCAGTGCATACCCAAGACTTAATTATCAAAAAAACATGATACACAATTAAAAAAAATTTTAAAAAGCATGCACCTCCAACAAAATATTCTGTTCAATTGAATACAGCAACAAAGCCCAGACAGTTAAAAACATCATCAGAAAAAAATGGATCATCATCTTTTGTGATTCATCCCTGGGTCCTATGTTTTCTGAGCCCCCCACTTTTGCATTTAGATGAACCCCTACGCTTAAAGATAAACTTGTGAACAATTACTTGCTGCTCCTGCTAAAAAGCTCAGCACCTTCCTCAAAAAACCCATTGGTACGTACAGATCCGGTACTTGCAATCATTGCACACACATTAATAAATCTATTAATTTCATGGATGCAGATGGAACAAAAACTTTTCGTTGCCGCTCATTTGAAAATTGTAACTTCACATGTGATATACAGACTAGCTTGTGTGACTGCTTCTATATCGGCCGAACCACTACAAATGGAGACTTCCTGGATACACTCCCTAGGTGCTACCTCTTTTTCCCGGTCTGAATGAGGAGATAGATTTTGCTCCCTTTTTTATAAATTGCTCTTTCATGGTTCTGAACTCTAGTCTCTCATAATGATGTCTTTGCCTATTGGTTTAGCTACTGTTTTTTATTTGTATTTGCAGTGCCTCATATAGATATTGTCATTCTATATCAAGTTTTTATTGTGTACATGTTTCTTTTTTGATAATTGTGTCTTGGGTATGCATTGGGTCTTTTGGGTCACATGGTCACATGACCCCACCTACCCTTGTAAAAGGGAGTCACACGGTGCCTTCATCATTTTATTCCTAAACCCTGACATTCAGGTGTCGAAACGTGCAGGCTCGTCCAGGTCTCAATAAAGGACTTTTAATTTTTCTACACAAGAGTGCCTTGGATTCTTTCACCCTCACTACATTTTTTATGTTGGTATGTGCTAAGCTAAATAAAATCAAAATCATACCTTAATTATACTCTTAATCATAAGGCCAATTTCAGCAATTCACAAAAAGACGTTTAGTTATTCCAAGTTTGTGGAGCTGTGAGACGTGGCTAAAACTAATGTAAACACGACACTGCTTCCGCTTTATTGTCAGCTTTTTCTGCGTTAATTTAACTTCTCTGCACCTCTACGCCACATTTTAGCATCTCATCTCATTTATGTATTGCATTGGGTTTTGCTCATGTTAGATACATTATGTACAGGAAATATCAGATTTTGATCTTTACACGAGTGTTTGCATCGATAAACAGAAAACAGCCGTTGCATTCGTGCTAGCTTTGTTTTGCAAAGCATATCGGCTCAACACCAAAGTCACATCACTGGAAATACGGCGGTGTATCACAAGATCAAGTATTTTATTTTTTTGTATTTTTCGTATTATCTGTTTTTTTGTCATCTTGAATCTGCGTTCTCTCTTGTCCAATCATCTTGTTTACTCTTGTTTAGCCTCACCTTAGCAAAAGCGATCCGAGAGCCGTACCTCGCTGGCCTCCTCTGGGAGCCTAGTACCCTCCAGAGTCCGCTTCACACCCTTCAAACGGGGCGGTACGGTTCACTTTAGACAGTGGAAACACTAGCAGGCCGTACCGATGTGCTCCAAAGTGAACCAGTGGAAACAAGGCTTATGAAGTATATCTGGTCTCACCATGTACATGACCTAACTGCACTCACAAAGACCACATGCTTATGGGAGTTCATGGGAGTTCATGCAAGTTCATGCACTCCTTGCCTTAACTGACCATAGGCACTTTTTATGCCCAGAAATACAGGGCACTTTCATGTTGCAAAATATTGCAGAAATAGCATTCAAAAAATATTCAACATAGTTATGTAGTGTATTGCACGTTTTTCCACATTACTCAGCCTTAGTCCAGATAATAACAACAAATAGTAAAGTTTATTGTGGAAATCAAGAATCCTTAGAATCTGGTCTTTAACTGGGAGTCATGATGGTTAAGAGAAGACTGTTGGACTAAAGGCCTATCTGGGTCTGTGCCTCTGCAATACAGTACCTGAACACAGAGACTTCTCACCTCTGTATCTGCTCCCTGTTTCCAGTCATATACCAACAAAAACCCTTCATAGTTTCAGTATAAAATCCAAATTTAGTATGTGCAGCTGAAAGACACAGAAGAAATTGTGTTGGTTTGTTGAGACATTTTCTAGTTCTCATGTCCAAAGAACACACTGGCCACAGAATTGGTCAATGAACGTTGGACATGCTCACTCTGCTTGAAATAATATACTCTTAACTTGGAACTCTTTCAGACACTGATTTAAAATTGGACCTAGAGTGGTGTCCTTTTCTCATATTTGTGTCATTTTTATTAGATCCAGCCTTACTTCCCCACTGTCTGATTATAATACCCCCTGAACAAAAGCCATTTAGTTATCTTGTTAGGTCTTTTTAAAGGAAATGTATGTAGTCTGCACTCTTACAGTTTACAGATTATAATCAATCATTGTTGCCAGTACCTTAACCTGTATATATATATAGGACACACACGTTTTCTCATTCTTAGTATAATAAGTAATAATAAGTATAATATTAAGATAAAGTTTATTATCCCAAAGATGAAATTTAACCAACCATTAAGTGTCCAAGTTATTGCACCAGCCCCATTACACAAACATAATTAATAACAACCATAAAGTGACTTAAGTGTGCCTTTGTTGAGCAGATTTCTTCGAGAGTACAACAGAAGTTGAGAGTTTGAAGCACAAATGAGAGTTTATATCCATTACTCTTAAAGTTACGTTCTCGATATCGTCTGCCCTGACGGAAGAATTTCATATTCACAATGCAACAGGCAAGAGGGGTTCCCAACAAATCATCTGGCCTGAGTGAACACAGAATGTGTCCTGCAAAGGAAACTCTTTCCTGCCAATCACCTTCATGGCCTTATTTTCCAGTTTTTCAAGTTTTTGTTTTACATTGGACGGTTAAACAACCGAACCAGGCAACGATACTGTAGCCTAAAAGACTCTCCAGAACAGCATCATAAAAACGGGTCATGATTTTTGTGTCTCCTTAAAAAGTGGAGCCTCTGGGGCAGCTTTGAACAAAGAAAAACATGTACATTCCATTTGTTGTCGTTATACGCACCCAAATATTTAAAAGATGCAACCTGCTCAATTTGTCTACCCTCAGTGACAACAGGATCATGAGTTTGCAGAGCTCGGGGGTCAAACACCATCTCAGTTTTGTTCACATTAGGAGTTAAGTGATGCTCATTGCACCAAGACAGAAAAGAGCTTATTTCTTGGCGAGAGATACAGATACTTGGTAGAGATAGTCACCATTGTTAAGAAGGCTCACAATTATCGTGCTATCTGAAAAGTTTGATTTTGTTGCCTGGCTGACTGTTCCGACATTCATTTGTATACAGAGTGAACAAAATAGGCGAACTTGCTGCACCTTGTGGCACACCAATGCCTGTGCACAGCTCCAGTTTAAATAAAGCAGACAACCCATCTGGACCAGCACCATTTTTTTTTTTCAAAATCATCACAATAAAGTGTTAAAACAGGATCACAATAATTTTAGTCACTGAGATCATTAGCACATCCCACACCTTTTTATTGTCATGGGACTTAAAAGTTCCCTCTAAAGTGACCTTGTGCTTTTGTCTTGCCAGTTTAAGCATTTTATTTACTCCTTTCTGGGCTGTAGCGAGCACACCATGTCCTTATCCCTATATGCAAGCCTCTTTTCATTAATACAGGTTTTAACCTGCTTGGTTATGTACGGCTTGTTATTTGGTGCTGAATGATCTTCTGAGGGACAACTTTGTCAGCACAACGGTTGATATAGTCCGTCATTGTCTCTGTGGCCTCATTTAAATCTAAACTGCGGAAAATAATCCAGTATAAGAGAAGCAGCCCCTCAGTTTCCGTAATGTCCTCAGACCACTGCAACACTGTCTTATGTGACTTTGATGCCTTAAGCATTGTTTTATAAGTGGGCATAAAACAATGGGTTCTGCACTTATGCATTGCATTGATGAAAGCCATGAAGTGCATGTTCCGGACGGCAATGATTAACGTCTCCTAGGATAAATACAAGTGCCTCCAGTGTGTGCTGAAGTTGTTTATGAACACATTCTCCAAGACTAGTTGCAGCTTTTGCTGCATTCCCGCTGGGGGATACATATGCAGCGCAGATGACAATATTGCCAAATTCCCTTGGTAGGTAGTAGGGACCCATAGAAGGAAATTACTGTCCAGGAAATGTTGTATCGTCCCGATTTGGAATTTCTCTGCAACAGTCATTTTTAATATAAACACAATTTCCCCCGCTCTTTAGATTTCCCCAAAGATGCAGTCCTATCTGCGCACACACAAGAAAATCCATCCACATGCAACAGGTGGTCCGGTATGTCCGGTCAGAGCTGTGTCTCTGTTAACACCATAATGCACGACTTGCAGGGTCTCCATGAAGATTAAGGCCAGCAGATAAGCGTAGATGTTGTTGTCTCACTCATACATCACACAAAACCAGAATTTTTAAAAGTTAAAAAAACTACAGCTGCAGAGCAGGACCCCCGGTCACCATAGCCCAGCTCCTCCCAGAAGTATGGACAGCATATACTGCAGAAGAGTCATTATAGGTTTAAACTAATTGGATTTCAGCATTGAAACTGGCAATCCAAATGAGAGACTCGCATGAGGCACATTCTGCTTTCTGATTGGGTAATCGTCTTGAGATTTAAAACACCAAATTATAACAAACAACTTGGCAATCACGTCCAATGTTTTTTGTAACTAAGAATAAATCTGCATCTGTCATCAGTAAAGGCTATATTTGATTTGAACATGTCTACCTCATTTCTGGGGACACAGGTAGGTCACATTTATGAGATTTAAAATCTAAATCTTACATACGATTCCTTTTTAAAATAAATAAAATGAAAAAGGTGACATTATAATTTTATTAATAGGTTCAGCATTTCATTTTGGCATGTTTTACAAAGTAAAGTAAGGAAAAGGTTGATCATACTACAATAGGTTTCATAGGAAATGCCTAAACCCTTTATAAATGTAGGAGTTGTGAAGCTGTTTAAACGAGGATAGAACAGTAGCTGCTATCATCAAACCTGGTTATTGGTCAGAACAGGTCTAGAATAAGTGTGCAGACTTAAATTTCTGCCATCTTAAAATGGGTATTTTTTTTTATTTTTGAGAAGACCATTGATTTAAACTAAAATGTTAAATATACCCATATTTGCATATGTTTTTAAAAGAATAATGTGTACCCAATTGCTAATGGAAGCAAACTTGCACTACACAGGTCTGTACTGTACCTTTCCAGCAAAAACACAACTTAATTGGGTCAGTCTCATGTTCTTCTTATGTAGGACATGCTCAATTGCATAAGGAGAAACGTATAGCTGTTTGGCAAGAACACAGCTGTGTGAAATGTAAGTATTCAGAGTGCAAATTGAAGCGGCCTTTTCCTCAAGTGCTTTTGTTGCTGTAGGTCTGTGGATGACGTTTGTATGTGCAGCTCCGGTGAGAACTTGGCCATATCTGTGACCAGAGCTCTGCGGTCTCTGTCCCTGGTGCATGGGCGCAGTAAGCAGAGGTGGCAGGTCATTTGAAGCTGGCTAGCTCCGTGTAGCTCCTGTGTTTTGTCTAGCGTATAAAAGCCTCAGCGATCCGACATGGACAAACTGCACTCTTTCATGTTCAGCCTGGAAATATTAAAAGTCACATTAGGCCAAATTGATTTTTTTTTTAATTTTTTTTTTTTAACTTCTATCATAACTATAATGTCCCTTCATCAAAAACACACCTGAAGTTGGGCCTTATTTCATTCCCATGAGTAATCGTACTGAGGCAATCTACTTCTGAACCACTAGCATCACTGTTTAAAAGGAGCATGAGTTAAACGCGTTGTTTAACTTTTGATGTTTACAGTGCCTTGTTTCCATTAAAGAGGAGTTATTATTCTTCTATGGGATATTAACTGCTAACACATAACATATTTAGATCACCATGTTACCTTTTATTCTTTTGAAAATGCTGTATTTGCTGAAAACAAAGTATTGACATGTTTTATATGTTTCACTTTAGTTTGTCCGCCATCTCATTGCTTTCCACGCTAAGTCAACCCCCCTTCTGAACGTTATCACAACACAATATGCATTTCACTAATGAAACTACTGCACGTCTCATCAGGTTTGTGAAGTTATAGTGTATGGCCGTGTGGGAGAACGTAGGTTTGTGAGCTGAGCATTGGAAAGAATTGTACTGCTAGGATTTGAATAGGGCACAGGAGAGATCCCTAGATTACGCAAGCATGCATGGACAGCATCTAAAACCTCTTCAGGCATGTTTTTGATGAGAGAACATTATAGCATGGTAGAAAGCTCCACAAAGTCAGTTTTTCTTAATACCCATAATACTATAACGCCCAACTTTATTTTTGCCAATGAGTAAATGTTGCTGAAAGAAATACCTGTAAGTGTTGACTGAGCATTGGCGGTCCACCTGTGTCCACCTTCACTTTGCCATCTAAAAAAGCTGTTCTAAAGTTGTGCATGTTGTGCTGTTCTCAAAGTTTCATGTAAGTGAATACTATGTGCAAAAGGATTTTTGAATGATAGGAGCGAGTTGGACATATTTAATTTACACCTTTGTTGGTGTCGTTTGGTTACGTTATAGTCCGGAAGCCAGACTCTTCCAACGCAATTATTTTGCTACCTTTTTCTTATTATTTTTCATTAGTGTACACTTCGGGACATGATGGGTTCAGGGTCTTTTGTTTCAACTCGGCCCCGTTTGGTCTCAGGACCCTCAAAACCTCTTTTTTTGAGAACAACCTTGGGCGACATTACATGAGTCTGTTAAAAGTGGTGCTATGGTCACACACAGTGGTACATTGTCCTTAAATTTGGAGCAAAGAATACTGACATGATGAGGAATACAACTATATAATCTTACAGGGGTTTATGCATGTCGTTTTACAATTATTAGACCATTTATAGAAAAGCTCTAAAATGATCATTCCGAGGACATTTCCCTTCCAAATATTGTTACATTCTGTTTGACTGTAATTACTGTCTCAAATGTGATCAGAAAATCTCTCCAATAATTTATCTTCAGAAAAAGACCAAAATTACTTCTGTATCTTAAACTGAACACTTGCCATAAGGGAAAATAGTCCACATACTTAAAACCAAACCTCTGGCGAAAGACTTTTTAAACTTGATTGAGTTGTTTCATTTAACTCAATCGGTATCTGGCTGAATACATAAGAAAGGACATGTCTTGCACTGATACTTTTTTCCGAAACGAGTATGAGTACTTCATTTTGAGTACTTGCCGATACCGAATGCTGATACCAATACTAGACATTATTTTTATGGGGGTTCTATTACAGTGGTAAATCTAATTCATTATTTCATTATTTATTTTCCAATATGATTATTATCCATTATTACATTATATAATTTTAGCATAGCCTACCTTTTCACAGGAATATTTATTTGAGCGAGCACCGAGCGCCAAATTAAGATACTGCTGTGCGCTTATAGTATCGGTTCTTGGTATTGGCAGGACATTGACGAGTACAAGTACAAGTACTGGCACCTGGTATCGGTGCATCCCTACTGGACTTGTTGTCCTTTGGTCTTGATGTAAATCTGATGGAGATGTGCAAAACGCAGACTACTTTATCACGTTGTTCTCTATAACGCTTCCTCAAAGTGTGGTTAGTCTGTGCATCCCAGCATGCCAAGTGCGCACAATGAACTCTATGATTGCCTCTTTGTTTTCTGGCACGTTCAATGCATCTGAAACTATGGAGATGACTGGCAAAACACCATGCTGGATGGTCTGCTCTCTTGTTTCAGTGACAGGTTTTGGATGCAGTGACTCCAATAAGACTAAAGCGCACAAAGTCGTCATTTGAATTAAGAGTGAAACAGGTCCCATAATACACTGTTTTGAATGGCCATCCTGTATTGTGTCAATAAAAAAGGCAAGAAGGTATCCACCTCAGACATGTTCAGTATATTTGAACATAACAAAGAGGGATGCTAGCTGCTACCATTTTGTAGCAGATTTCACCACCCATCTATATGACATGAAGAGTCACTGTACTTCATGTGTCAGTGTTGTATCTGAGACAAAACCACATGAAACTGAAAGGTATTGGAATTAGTGCACATTTCACGAAGTATTACAAGATTATTTCTTAATAAAAGATGATGATCATCTTGTCTCACAATTACACTGATGTTGCTTAAATTTCATGTTACACTGACTATATCTTAAAAACGTAAGGCATATTGTCTAAAAAGACTTGACAGGGTATAAAAAGTATAAAAAGTTGGAATAAAATATGATAATCTGCTACAAACTGTCCTGAGTGTATGGCTAAAGAAACTTTTAGTTATTTTCTGCTAGGTCTGATATTAACTATGCACCAATATTTTAAAAGATACAAGACTCATATTTCACTGGGATAACAATTTGTATATAATCATCAACTGTGCTAAGTTTGAAGCAAAGCAGCTTTAGGTTAAGTTTAATTTTTATACTGAAATCTGTTACTTTTCCATGGAATGGTTCCATATTCATTCTATGACCAAATGACTTCTCTTCATCGGTTTGGGGGTATGGAATATTATTTCTGTTACAGCAGATAGACCATTTGAGACACAGAGCTCATCTTGGGCTTAATTTGATGCTGATAAATTGGGGACGTTTTCTGTTTACATGTGAAACTGTAATTCCATGTCGATGTGTCACTATCAGTTATTTTGTGGAGAAGATTTGTCCTTGAGAATGCCATTTTTTTCTATAAATGGTCTAATAATATTAAACCCCTTTAAGGTTATATTGTTGTAACTCTTGTCAGTATTCTTTGTTCCACATTTCATGACTGTGTAACACTGTATGTGACTATAGCACCGCTTTTAACAGACTCATGTACTTTCACCCAAGGTTGGTCCTGAGACTTGGGGTCCTGAGACTAAACGGGGCCGAGTTGAAACAAAAGGCCCCGAACTCATCATGTCTGGAGGTGTACACTAATGTAAAATAATAGTAAGAAAAAGGTAGCAAAATAATTGCAGTGGAGGGGTCTCGCTCTTGGACTACTAAGCCTTTTTTGTACCTATAAGGAGATTTGTCCTCTGCATTTGACCCATCCTTCAATGCTGCTGAGGCAAGTGGAGCAAGAGCAGTGGGTGCAAACTCAATTTCAATACTAAGGAATAGACTCGATACTCAATACCAATACCACGATGATGATAAAAAAAAACACTTCACTTAGACAATAGAATGTAATTTTCAACATTTAATCCTAGTGCTTTCTTTTATAATACCATCCGGTCTTTATATTTGTGTAATCCTTCAGTCATACAGGTTCCATAGCGGTCCATGGACGTATACTAGTTTTTGATATTGCTCAAGATCATTCTAAAGCTATGCAGGAAAGGTTGATTTCTGTCCTGCGAATGTGACTTTTTTTTAGTATTGATACCTCTAATGTCTAACAATATGTGTTAGACATAATCAATATAAAAACTAGTACCAAAATTAAGTATCTGATTTTTGATACTTTTGACAACCCTACTCCACACCCTTTTTAATAGGGTTGATTGTTCCCTACTGCCAGAGATTTTTGCAACATGGACATCCAAAAATCAGCCTGGCATAGTCCTCTACTCGTATTGACAGCTCATATATCTGTCTACAACACATCCTCTGTCAGCAGCTCTATGCACAGACATTCACAACCTCTGCACTCCGTTTTATTTCTCTCCCTCCCTTTTTTTCTTTCTTTACACAATCGATCTTTCATTAGCTTAAAAGGCTAATTTGAAGCAAGATCCCTGTTTTATTCCAACAAACTTTTGGGACAGCTGCAGGTGCTTCCTCCCCAACCTCCTCCGTCTTCACTGTGATTGTTAAGAGTGGCTGCGAACCTTCCTCTCTCAAATCATAGCGACAGATGATACGCGTCCTATTACGTTGATTAACCCCGCGCTTTTGTCCGCAGCCCTCCTCTCATTGCGCTGACAGGTCTTTGAAGTCCAGAGGTGTGACGGAGCCCTGAGGAAAGCATGGGTGAGCTCCTCTGTGTTCTCCTGCATTGGGCCCTACAACCTGGAAGATCTGGACCCCTAATTAAAGTCTTGCAGCGCTTGATTGCACCTGGACGGGTCTGCTCCACTTGAAGTCATTTTCCATGCCCTTATGTCTGACTTAACTATGCTAAGCGACTGTGGCATTGAAATTGGCCATTTCCACACTCCGTAAAGGCCATGAAAACAGGCACCAGTTACTGATTTGGATTCATTAACTACTTGTGTTTATCATTAGTCCTCAGCTCCAGACGGACGCGTTGGCTCAAGTGTGGAGTATAGGCCTGGTCTGCGTTCGGGGTCCAGGTACGTTAGGAGTACTGCCAGAGGGTTACGTACACAAAGTCCATAGAAATGAGCAGCAGTAGTATGATTTACCTATAGGGGTCGATTTATAAGAAGACTTTTTTGTTGAGCTGTTTATAGAACTTAATTTAAAAATAGTTTGGTTAAGGTTAAGGTACTCTTAATTGTCCCCGTAGGGAAATTTGCCATCCCATCCTCCAATGTCGGTTGAGTCATCTCCATGATCTTGTTGCTAGTTTTGGTCAGGACTACCATCAACTATTGTTTGCTTGTTAGTTGACTTTATTTTCTCTTTTCTGACTGAATTTTTAATTTCATTCAATTTACTTTTATTGATAGTTTTTGCTTGTGCAGTTTTCAGGTAAAATGATGGTAAGACATTTATTCAAACATATTAATGCGTTTGTTAATATAGCTTTTTGGACATTGGAAGACACCTTACATTGCATTTTCCATTCACTCGACACACAGCGAAGGAAAATTGCCATGGCTATATCTGCTCTCTTGCTTACTGACGGCGAACCAATACCCAAAGACAATCAATCAGATATTACAATTATTGACATGCCACATTCCTACAAAGGCAAGACGGATGAAGTGTCTTGCCCATGGACTCAAGAACCAGGGGCCATGGCTGGAATCGAACCACCAACATGCAGATATGTAGACAGTGTATTGTGTAATGCAGGATCTGCTTTATTGTCTCTAAGGTAATATCATATACCATATAAGTCCATATTCTTTTCAATAGAGTGGTTTGGTGCTTAAATCTGACTCCATCTTGGCTCTAACAGAAAGCAGAGCTGACTGTTCTGTTCTCCGGCCAGCCCTCCACACTATATTACCTCTCTTCATGCTCCACCACTGCCATCCCAAGTAGAACGCTGCATTGGAAGTCATGTTTTCAGGTCACAGCGTCTGCTCGCCTAATATATTTCGTAATACTCTATAATTCCACGTCTGGTCTGGTCTTGCTCTCCGTGCTGCCTCCTGCTACTGTAATGAAGAGCGATGTGGTCGCAGGGGGCAGTGCATTCATGACGTGTGCTGTCTGAGAACATCTTCGAACTTCTGCTTTTCTTTGGCACAGTCAAAGTTTAAATCTTTCAGCCCACTCAGTGTTTGCCTGAGGTTTTTTCCCTCAGAGATTAACCTGTGTGCAGGACTAATGCAGGAACCATCAGCGTTGGAGTTGTTATTTCTTCATGGTCGCTTCATAAAGCCATCACTACCTACTTTTTTATATGCCTCTTGTTATCTTTGTACTCAAATGCTGTACAGTGCTGTTTTGCCAAACCACAAAGTTGTCTTTCTACTATAAATTACAATCTGTTCACTTGCAAAGTATTCTGTGGTTGTTTATTTAACAAGAGAAGGTGAGTGTAACATGCTAAAAAAATTTCATTTTTTTATCATGTTTGCAATCCGTTTTTTGATTAATTGTCAAAAGAAAGTTCGTATTTCATATTTTATATCAGTATTTGATCTGATCATATATGCCACCAGTGCATAGTTGAAAATTTTAATGTCTTTGAGAAGTTCTAGTTTTCCCAACATATCCACATTATTGTCATGATTACATGTTTATGGCAGTGGTTTATTTCATAACCATAAAGCCTTGATTAGACAAACATGGAAGACCGGGGTGCTAATGTTTAGTACTTTTACTGGAAGACTATTTCTTACTAGCAACTTCTATTCTGCTCAACTTTACAATCCAGCAGAAAATGCTGCGCTTTCATCAGATAGTTTAATACCAAAAGAAAGCTCCAAGTCTACATTTATTAAGGAACAAACAAACTGTTTTTATCAACAGTAGATTTAATCATTGTGCTGACAGGAATGCATTTTTATTAGTAATGTTAAACAATTGTGAACTTTGCTCTCAGTGTCACCAATTCTGGACCATAACTTTTTCAGCACCTAGGACAGGGCACAGCTCAGAGGGAACAGACTCTGCTCATTTCCTATGTTTGAACATGTTCATTTGTACCAACACACCTGAAACTTCCACTAGCTCTAGTTATGGAAGTAGTCCCTCTCTTCACTACTGTACTGTCAGACAATAAATGAAAGCTCTGTGTTAGGTTTAAACCAGTCCAACATTTCCCACAGAGGCCATTTTTTTCCCCAGAGTAATGTGTACGTAAACAAAGCTGGAGTCATGGCTAGGATCACAGCCCAGTTGTGTTGTAAGGCCTTTCCTTCTAATTTTCTTGTCTTACAAAACCATCTACAGTTGTTGACCGAGGCGAGTAGCAATTTGACCTGTATCATGTTTAATGTATTTCATTGTCTGGAACTGTTGTCATTTACATAAGAACTCGCCGCTAAAAACACTGTTATTTTGCTTAACCGCTGCAGGGGTGTGGGTGTGAGAGGGGAAACTCTGTGAAAAGTTAAGAGCTCACTTCCTCCTTACGGGAAGCTGTGAGGGACTGATTTGGCCCGCTTTGCCTCGGGCCGCTCCACAACAGAACCTCCGTGGTCCGATGGAAGATGGTGCCAGCTCCACTCCAGCCGGCCCGCAGCACGAGAGAGGCCAGGAGACGCGGTCCAAAACAAATCACATCCACCCTTTAGCGGTACAGAGTTGGGCCAGCCCCACGTTCTTCCTCATGCAGACGTCTCTACTTGTGTCCATCCACACAGCGATCTGACCACTGCTGCAGTGCCGTAGTGGTTCATTTGCTCTGTCTGTCTCTGTAGCCATTTCCTTTCTTTGCTTGTCCAACAAAGCATATTGTAGATTGAATTTCAGCTCAGAGTGGACCTTGTTTGGATTTTGGCCAAGTTACAATACTTACAGCAGATTTCACTTTTTAGGTCAGCGGGTTCAGTTTGACACATTATCCTCAAAAAAGTCAATGTCCTTGCAATTAAATGGTAATTTTTTCTTGAGATTGAGCGATATTGTTTTTTTCATGGTCGATGCCGATGCCAATTGTTTGGAAACCAATATGTAGGGCCCAAATGTTTTGGGCCTATATGTAGGGCCCAAATGATCAAGTTTAAATTGACTACAAACTCACCCACAGCCCTTTTTTACTAAGAGAGCTGTGCAGAGTCATCTTTGCACTGAAGTGTTCAAATAAAACTTTATGTGTACTCTTTACAGTGGTTGGCTAAAACAAAATATTGGCTGATAGTCGATACGCTAAAATGTCCAATATTGATATATCGATATATCTCTAATTATAGTGTTCACTATAATTCAATTATCATCACAAGGCCATCGTTTTCTTACTATTCTACCAATAAAAAATGAAAATAAGGTATGGGGGTTTGGACATATTTTAGCAAAAACTATCTTTATACTTTTTTAAAAATCTGGTTTTACAACTTGTTTTACCACTTATTGAGAAGACTATCCATCTTCATGACTGAATACACTTTGGCTAAGAATTCTACCTCTGGGCTTGGTTCTCTCCATCGGCTCACTCCATCTCCACCTACTGTATTGTCTCTGCTTGGTGTAATGACATTTCCATCCCCCCTCCCTCCTGACTCTCATCTGCCTCCACCTCATCCCCTGTCTCTTTAAATCACCTTTTATTCAGATGATGTGAGATGTTCTGGTGGGGGTTCCAGGTTGTAAATGGTTAGGAGCCCAGCCGCCCTCAGGTGGGCTTGTCCAGGATAATGAGGACCCCAGGACTGTTGCATCAGACAGATGCATACCGAGCAAGTTATCCTACGCCTGGACAGGAACAAAGAAGCCATTGCCAGAGAATACTTTTATGCTCTCTTGTTCTAAGGATTTTAACATGGAGTGTCAGTGTCAAACTTTGAAATCCTGTCCTCAATCAAGGTGGTGTTCCGATCTCTGTACATTTTCTGTCATTGGATAGAAAATAAACCAACTTTTTTCTGACAACTCTCTCCTTTTTACTTTTGGTGATATGCCAAAAAAGGTTTTCTAGAGCCTAGATTATGATTTTGATTTGATCATGGTTCATGGTTCATGGCTCATGGTTCATGTTCAAGTACAGACATTTATACAGTCCTTATGAGGGAACTACAACCATCTGCTTCTTCTGATGTCTCACTCACTGCACACCGAGCTACTGTGACTCCTGTGTTTGAGCAGTATTCTTTCGGACTCTCATGCGCATGAAGACCACTGTGCTGTTGTCATCACAGGCTATAAAAGCTGCACTCACGAGATCACGTGTTCACGTGGTAACCAACCATGTCTACAGGGTAAAGTCTTGCAATGGGCTCTGGCGTATGATTCTGAAAGAATCCGGAGCACCACTGCACTTCTGCAGGCACCACCACAATGCTCAGTGTGTGATCTGAGCTCCTTTTGTTACTTTTAAAACTGAGCCAGTGGTGAGATTGCTCTTTAATCTCATTAGTTAAATCCACCCTGTCACTCAATCATGGAGAGCTGCATTAAATGGAGAAGCACTGAATCATGATAGGTTGATCTCAACGAAATAGTAAAAAAACAAAGTAAACAACTCTGCCTATCTTCATAGAGGTCAGATCACAATTGGATTTTTATTGTGACGTCCAAAAGGGAAATCTAGCAGATGATTCTCCATTTGTTGTTGTCTACAGCAGCCACAGTCCATGTCATGAGTTCAGTTATTGCTCTGCTGCCAAAAGTGCTTCTGTGCCAACTCACACTTCTACTAACCCGACTGCCAAACCAACGCTTCAGTCCTTATATCTCTTGTTCAGCATAAATGTCAACCTTTGTTTTCAATCACTCATGTTGAGTCTGACCCTCTTGCCTCCATGAGTTTTCTTCTCTCTCCTCTTGGGGTAGGAGATTTCGCAAAAAAAAAAAAAAAAAAATGTTTTGGCTATGACGTCTGGAAAAGTCTACTGAAAATGTGTTAAGATTTTCTCACAAGATCAAAATGCTTTTAATGACTTTTGAACAAATATTGGTTTTAAGGTCATTTTAATGCTAGTAGACCATGGACCTTTGAAACACTTTGTACACAGTGAAGACCAGAGAAATAACAGATATTGTTATGCAAAATTTGAAAGGTCTTACTATTTTTTTTGTTCACTTTTACAATATCATTAGCAAAGCAGTTTTGTTGTAGTTGCACAGTATAAAAGCACAGGGAACTACATTGACCATAATCTTTTGCTGTTAATCAATATTATACACATTTTTGCTCAGTCCATTTGTCTTATTAGGGCATTGTCAAATCTGTAGCCTTCTAAAGGTTATTTCCTGAATACTGTGAGATATTGTTACATCCCTATAGTAAACAAAAGGTTACTCCTGCACTCCCACAATGCATCGCCACTATTTGGACAGGACCCCATTCAGCAACTGCTTTTGTGATTGACTCTGCTTAATCTTGAAACCATCAGCTCCCAGGCCTGCTTCTTTTTCAATTGAATTTGAAATGGCTTTTCCCTTTTGTGAGCAGCTTTAGTAAACCTCCAAGGCCTGGTGGATTTTCGAAGCTTGACATTGATTCTTGGATGTGTCACAGCCCCAGGACTAGTTCAACAAAGCCACAGCTACTGCAAGTTAGCCCAAAAAAGGAAAACTAGCATTGTAACGAATATATTTGTACCAAGCGCTTGTACTCTCTGGAAGTGGTCATGGTCTGACTTAAGACATATTGGTGCTAAGATGTTTCACCTCATTCTGAATTCTGACCATGTCTAAAATAATCTGCAAAGATGAATAAAAGTTAAAACTACTTGAATTCAGGATATTAATCTTAACTTTAGTAGTTTGTAATACTTAAGATGTATTAAAAGGACTTGGATTTTTTTTTTTTTTTTCATGTGTCAAGATGTTTCTGTTTCTTATTTCACATAGGCAATTAAATCTAACCTAGTTAAAACTACTCTGAGTCATTTTACCAGAGGCAACATATTATTTGTTAGTAAGTATAACTTAATTTAACTGCTCCACACTAACCCTCTGCTGTGTTGTTGTGTGCAGGCCTGTATGAATTGTTGGCAGCTCTGCCCTCACAACTGCAGCCTCATGTGAGCCGGCCAGAGGACAGCAGCTTTCTCCAGAACATGTTCAGAGAGAAGAGTCTGCACTCACTCATCAAGGTAACCCAGGCCCAGGCCAACTGGCTCTGTGCACAACTAGTTCAGCTAGTTCCGGTCTTTAGGGACAGCCGGTAATGTCAGTAATTTTTGTTGAGTTGCATTAAAATCAGTGCATCCTGGTGGATCAGGCAGTGGACAGGGAGCTGTGAGTTGATGTCACTGTCAAAATCTTAAACACTTTACAAATGGGGTTAAAACTTCACCAGAGGAAACTTCTGTGTCTCTAATAATACCATAGTTTTGGTGATTGAAACATACTTTTCCCCTTTCTGAAAATGTAAGTGTAATTTTTCCTACATCGGGGAGTTTGTCATTCCACTGGACACTCTTCCCCACCCAGATCCAGTGACAGCCCCGGTGCCAGGTTGCTGTGAGCTGCTCCATCAGATACTGTTGTGTAGAGAAGAGGATGTACAATGATGAGCCCAGCATGTGTCTTATCTGGACTGTGACTTTCTCTTCACTCGGCACCTGCTTGGTTTCCATTTAAATGCAAAATACTAACCTTTTAAAGTTATGCATGAGAGCATAACCTCTCATTATTACATTATTGCATTGTCAGATGTAACTGAAGATCTTTGGAAATTGTTTTAGTATTTAGCCTTTTTAGTTAGTTGCAGCTCTACCAAAATTTACCAATAGCTCTAACAATTATTTTGGTAACACTTATAATATAACTACACTATTTATAGTCTTGTAGTTACAAAGCCTGAATCATTCTTTATACTATGGCTGCAACAAGTTAATTGATTAATCGTACCTAATTGATTATTGAAATAGTTAGTTTTATTAATCAAATAATCTGGTTTAATTGGTTTATACGTAAGCTCCAAAACATGTCATGAGCTGAGAGAAGAGTTTTTTTATGACTCAGACAAGAGGATTCACTTCAGCTTTATCTGGGTATGATTAGGAAAAATCTTACATACATACATACATTTTTAACTCAATAAAGGAACTATTCTCACTAAAGGCTTCACCTATGTGTTTTACAGTCTGTTTAGTCCAGATAACGATTAATGATTATCAAAACAGTCAAGACTTATTTTAGTAATCCATTCATCATAATTATTCCTATTAATCGTTGCAGGCCTACAATTTGGTCACATGAATGGAGTTGAAATTTACATTACATCCTCTGTGGCTAACACATACATGGAGGTTGTATGAGAACCATGTTAGTTTTTACAGAATTGAATCTTGCTGCAATAGAAAACATGCCTCTAAGGTGTGCCTGTTTTTGTAATAGTTGAGGTTAAGATGTAACATGTCTACACCAGAACCTTCTGTCTGGCCTGGGGGAAACCAGGGGCTCTTGTGTTTGGACTGTTCTGAATGACTAAAGAGTGAGGACGTTGAACAAGGATAATGATGGGCAGGGCCTCCCAAAGAAAACAGTGTAGTATGGCCCAGATAAACTGCTGCTAATGAAGCCGGGATACAGTTTCTCTGATATTTCTGCACACGCTCACCTTCCACTAAACACCACTCATTATGGGGTTAATCCTGCCGAGGAATTCACTGTCAGCAAATGTTTTTGACACCGACTTGTTCAAGAAAATAATAAGGGAGACTATAAGGTAAATGACTAATCTGCTTTTTATGTCTTTGACCTCTAGATGAACCTTTTAAAGGTCTTAGATTAGACAAAATTGACTCATCAAAAACATACCTGAAACTGTTTTGTTTGATTCACACATGTCTGAGTAATCCTTTATTATTAGTCTGTTTATATCTCCAAAGCTCAAAATGCTCTGTTCCACCTTATGATCTCATGAAGTAGTAGTTTTCAAGTTAACAGCTACTCTTTTTACCATTTTGTTTAGTAGAGCAAGTCCATGGCTAAAATTATCCACATGATTCTAGTGTAGGTGTATGGAGTTTAAAAACACAATGGAGCACTTCCTGTATCATCAGCCTAAATATGCAGGATTTGTGTGTTAAACTTGTGTGAATGAAACAAAACACAACTCCAGGTATGTTTGTGATGAGGAAACAACATTATAACATAGATCAGAAAATAGCATAATATGGGCCCTTTAATGAATTCACTGTATAATGTACTGTTCTACAAAGGCCACAAGTCAATGCTATCAAATCCATAAGGGACTGAAAATGAGGAGGTGAGTTTTGTCTTCAAACATCTTTGGGGAAACATTAGCTCAGATGCTACAGTGAATCTGACTTGGCTCTTAAGCCAGAAAAGTCCTGAATAGTTTTCTTTGTAAAGGCTATGTCAGTATAATTCAGTACGTCTTACTGCTCCATCAGCGTGGCTAAAGTGAGCCCATTATACCTGCTCCTCTGTCACGGAGCAGCTTTTAGTGTCGCATTTTGTTAGCGAAGAGACATAAGTGAAAGTATCTGGGTCAGACAAAGTGAGGATGGTGTTTCCTGTGTTTCAGCTGGTACTGCCACAAAGCAAATGGAACAGTATATTTTGGGGCTCAATATTTATCAAGGGTATTTTTTCTTTGCAATAGTGGGGAGAATTTTGTTATTTTTCTTGTAATACGATTTGAGCTGTAGAATAAATTACTTCTAAGGCTAATTATTGGTTTCTTCTGCCATTTATTTATTGTAGCTCAATTTTATTTAATTAGGGATGGTATATGGTATGCCCCCCGATATCTGTATCATTCCAATATTGAACATATAACATTATCCCAGATAAATACATTTTGTTATTATTTTTACAAAGCAGTAAGTTGATTTGTAAACTTCATTATAACTTAACATAAATACTGTACTATAGATACACAATATGTGATACTGACTGAAGCAATAATCTATATCGCAACATACATGATATATCGCAATAACACGTTTAAGTTTTTATTCTGGCAGTTTCACTAGTAAATTAAAGCATATAAATTTTGTTTTATTATAACTGAAATGATTGAGTTAAAAATCATATTAAAATATTGCAATAATATCTTTTGCTACTAAAATTCTAAAACTAAAACTAAATTTCAATACTAAGGAATAGACTCGACTCTCAATGCTGATTCCGATACCACAATAACAAAAAAAACACACTTTTTGAAGTAGTTTTAATTTAGCTATCTCTCCTGGACCCTATTCAAACCCTCCTTACGGGTTAACTGTAAGCTTCTGTGCAATGCTCAGTCCACAAGCCAACGTTATACATGGTCTCACATGACAATTCCCTATGAATATACAAAAGCATGTGCAGTTTCATTAGTGGGATGCACGCTCATTGTGTTGTAATGGTGCTCTGAAGGGGGAGTGACTTTGCGTGGAGAGAAAAGGGAGGGGAGACTCAGAGTGTCAAAAGCGAGAAATGTGTTAATACGTTGTTGGAGTATAGCATTTTCAAAACAATAAAAGGTAAAATGGTGATCAAAATATGCAGTTAATAGTAGTAAGTACCCCTTCTTTCAATAATAGTACTTTCTTTTATATTACCATGTGGCGTTATATCTGTGTAATCCCTCAGTCGTCCAGGTAGGTTCCATAGTGGTCTTTGGGCGTATACTAGTCTATGTGGCACCACTCAATATCATTCCAAAGCTGTTCAGGGAAGGTTCATTTCTGTCTCGTGAATGTGACTTTTTTTGCATCAATACTTGCTCAAATCAGTATCTAGTTTTGATACTAGTTTTAGTATCGATTAGTATCTGATATTGTATGCCTTTGACTATCCTATCATGCAGCCCTACACACAGCCTCTCTCCGCTTACCTGGGCCAGTACGCTCGGCTCAAACATGGCTAGCCTCAGTGGCACACCATTAATAACAGTCTTAATCGTCGTCTTCTTCCAAAGCCCTGCCGGCCCATCTCCACCTTTTCATTCTGAAACAGGGCAGAGAGAAAACCCACACATCATGTTAATCTGACAGGCTCGGAAAGCACACGCTCATATGGAAACGCTCACACTTCACCTGCCGCTCTGTGACAGAGGAAAAGGAAAAGCTATCAAATAACACACCACATTCTGAGGTTTTCTGTTGTCCTCACACTTACACCATTTTACATTAGTGCATTGATTCACATGTTAAAGAGGTAGTGTTACGCAAAATCAACTTTTTGGAGCATTCTACCATGTTATAACGTTGTTCCCTCATCAAAAACATGCATGAAGAGGTTTCAGATGTCATCCATGCATGTTTGAGTCAACTAGCGTTTTCTCCTGTGGGCCCTATTCATACCCTCCTTACGCTTAGCTGTATGAGCCTATACAAGATGCAATCTACAAGCCTACGTCACCTATGCTTCTGCATAATTTTCATAAATGTACAAAAACTTGATACAAAACAACACACTACAACTTCACAAACCTGAGCCGATGTGCAGTAGTTTCATTAGGGGGATGCACACTGATTGTGTTGTGATAGCGCTCTAAAAGGGGAGTGACAGCACAGGGAGCAAGGGGGATAGACAATAAAAGTATAATGGCCCCTCTTTAAGTCGTTTGATCAATCAGTTTATGAGTTACTTTTGTCTGTTACAGGAGATTGAAATTTGATTCTCCAAGACACATTTTGTTTTTGTCAAGTACCAACAAGTGCACATCTTTTAGAATATTAGGCCGACTCTTAATTGAAAGCAGCTGAACTGACTGAATGAATTACACACAGTTCTCTTTTCTTGTTTTCTATCAATTCCTCTACACACACTTTACTACATGCTACTATTCACTCATAAAAATCACTGGAAATATAATCCAATATTTAATTTGCACCTGCCTAACATTGAGCAGCATTTTGTCAGCAGGCTTTTAAATGGCCACTTAGATCTGTACTCTGCAGACCGACATTTCTTTACTGTTGGTTGCTAATAGGGCTGGCATTGGACTCGATGTTACACAGAAAAATCATGTAGTGGTGCCAGTTGGTTTCTTTTAATGCCATGTAAAAGCTGTAGCCTGTGTCCAACTGGAAAGTGCTGGCAGTTGTGATGAATGGGCTCATTTTAGACTAACTGGACAGAATCCTCTTAGTAGCAGACTCGGTTCTCTGTAAATGCCTGGATCAGACTGGAGGTAACACTAGCTTATATTACTCAACCTCGATGTCAACGGACTTTCATTCAGGCCAGTAACATATGTCTAATAGTATAACATAGTGCACCCTCTTTTCAATGTACAGAATTATTAGCTATCGCAGTTTATGATTTGAAAACTGGACATTATGTGCAAACTACCTGTTGATTTATCGGCCCAAAATGTAATGGTTTCCGCACATCTCACATGAGGCAGAGAGGTCAAACGTCTGAACTGGTAATCAGTGTCAACTTCATCATCAATATTTTTTCTGACTAAACCTAAATAAAAACAAAATAAAATGTTAATATAATGAATAAAATGACATACATTTTCGTCAACTAAAGCTATGACTAGAGCAGTGGTTAGAGCAGTGGTCCCCCAACCTTAGGGTCGAAGGGTCAATTCCCGCTCAGACCAAGTTCTGACATTGTACTTAGACAAGACACTTGACACCCACATTGCCTAGTATGAAAGTGGTGTGTGCATGAATCATTGGTGGTGGTCGGAGGGGCCAATGCGACAGATTGGCAGTCTCACTTCCATTATTCTGCTGTGGCTACAATAGTAGCTTACCACCACAGAGTATGGTGTGAATGAATAATTCACTGAGAGGCTTTGACAAGCCTGTAAAGCGTATTACAAGTGTAAGGCATTATTATTATTATTATTATAGATATTTTCGTCAACTAAGGTATGCAGCATTTTTGTTTGTAAAACTAAACATAAATGGATCTAGTCTCAACGTGTCCTTTTCATTCATGTTCATTCACTTTTCAATCCCAGAGCCCCAAATCAGACCATAAACTAACTGAAGGTGAAAGTCCTACCTAGCACCACACATACTAATTATCAAAGTTAAAATAAAAAAATATATTGTCTGGTTGACTAAAACTATAATGAATTTAGTCAACTAAATTGGCGTGACATTAACAGGGATTAAAACTAGACTAAAACTAAAAATAATTATTTGACTAAATCTGGACTGAAACTAAAGTGAAATATCTTGTCAGAACTGCTGTTAGTCAAAGAACTCTCTAGAGTGGTCCCCTACCATTACTCCAGGTCTGCCCCATGTTCCTACTGTCTTCACTGAAACCAGAAGGCCCAAATAAGACAAAACCAATCTCAGTAGGACATGAGGAACAATGCACAAATGTCGAAAATGTCTGTCACTTTGCTGTAAGTGCATAATGTTTCCCAGTAGGTCTGCCTGAGTAGATCGTGGGCTCACCTGGACCAGTGACAGATGCTCTTGACAAATGTTGAACTGACCTGGAGTAGTTCAAGTTCAGTCAGTGAGACTGTTGCCTTGGCTTTGGGCCTTGAATGATGAAGTTCAATATTATGGAGTAGAGCTGCAAGATTAAGAGTGATCAAATCAAAATTGTAATTTGAATGTACCCAATTAGCAAATCACAAAGGCTGCAATTTTTTAAGTACCATCATTTTCTTCACTAGCAACAAAATATTTTCTTATTTTTCATTAAAAATTGCTAGCCCTGAAGTTTAGTATAGTGTACAAGCATGTTCTGAAATGTGATTCTTGTATTAGTCTTTTCATCAATTCTTCTGGACATGTAATGTGAACTTTGAGCAGAATACTCTTATTAAAACACAAATCGCGAATCTAATTGCAATTGCAATGTTTGTCACAAAGAGCGCGGTTAGATGTTTTTTTCCCCCAAATCCTGTTGTGAATGGGGTTGAAAGTCAATGGTTTCTACTGTGTGTGTATTATTACATTTGCAGCGCATGATACAGTTGAATTCTCTTTTAATGTCTGTGGCCACCTGCATTGCTCCATGTTGCAAAATTGAAAATGCACTGAAGCCATGACACGACTTTGTCTTTGTCAAAAAGTGTCTGCTGTTGGGAAACAGTGGTCTCTGTGAACAATGACAATGAGTGACAATGACTTTGATGTACCTTGTACATCATGTCAAAGTGAGAAAAAAAACAAACATTTTACTATTAGAAAATAAATAATACGATGAATTAATTTTGTTGCCATATCTAGAGCTGGGCTATATGACAGTATCGCTTAAAAAGGGCGTTTATTATTTTTGTGAACATAAATCATACACACTTTGAATAATTACCATTTAACACATAAAGTCAAATTCCTTAAAAGTCTGAACCATGAACATGCTTTTACTGACTGAGGACTGGCTGTAGACATCTCCATTAAAAAGACCCAAACTGATAACTAACCATTAAAAATGACTGAATCTCAAACTCAGAATTTCATTAATGAATTAATTTCACAGTCCTAGCCTTATCACTTTCATGCTCTAACCACTCAAATTAAATAGAGGCTACAAATTACACCAGATGCCCTTCCCACTGCAGTTTTACTCTTACCCAGAAAAGGTACATATGCAACGACTGTACTTCAAATCAACAGCCTTCTCATCGGAAGACAGTGGCACAGTGTCATTGTTGCGCCCAAATAAAAGTTCACCATCATGGCAATTGTAAAACCATAAACATACAGTACATTTGGAATTATGACATTATTCTACTGTATTCTTATGAGATATCTGTTTATCACAATGAAGCAATATCAACGTAGTGCTCGCTCTCAGGGCATTTGATTGATGAGTGTGGTGGTTCTTCACGCCACACCGGTCGTCTGATTGTTTTAGCTTGTGTAAATGTCAGCTGAAAGGAAAATCCTGGCATCATCATAATGGTTCCCAGGCCGTAGCTCCTCCTGCCCCGATGCCATCCCGCACCAGCCAAAGCACACATACTCCAATCGGACATGCTATGACAGACCAGAAAAAACAACTCTCCTCTCTTGTTCTTGAGTCAACACATCACCTCACAGAAGCTGCTCTTCACTGTCTGCACTTCCTCCGGCCCGCTACGCAGCCCGACGAGGAGATGGGACCCAGCGGAGGACACTAGATCCTCTCTGGAAGGTCCATGGAGAAAACATCAGCCCCAACCTGTGCCACATGAAGCTCTCTGAAACGTGGATGTTAACCAGAGTTCCTCGCCCTCTACGCAGGAACTGAAACCCAATCTGGCCTCATGATCTTAGAGCTTTGCCTGTCGGTCCATCAGAGCAGCTCTCCATCTATCAAACGCACTTCCTCTGCTGTAGCACTGAACATTACGAGGACTAGAGGATTTGGGAAAACTACATGAAGTATCTGGTTGTACGCTTCCATTAAGGGTTTTTCCTTTCTGTAAGAAGAAACATGGGGATATGTCATCCAACTCGACATCAAGGAAAAAAAAACACTATATAGGGCAAACATCTTTGTATCAGTTGTTACCATAAATGGATTGAGTTACAGTTTTGCAAATATTGCATTGGCAGTAAAGCATTTGGCCTTTAATCATCTCCAAGTTTGACTGAGAAATGAATGCTTGAAGTACCTGTACCTGAGTTTTCTTTTTGATTTAGTTAAGAGCATTATAATGAATCTAGCCCTGTGTTTCTTCCTTATCCTAGCCATGTCATTTGGACTTGGTTGCTGCTATGTGCTTTGATGTACACATGGCATTAACACAGTTTACTCTTTAGCCCTCTGATGTGTTTGACTTTTGACCTCAGAGTGATCCATTGCCGTGGTTACGCTTCCTGTCTGTGCCCTGGTGAAGATGGATGTAGTGTTTTGGTTCCAGTCCATTCTCATTCACCTGTTTGGTCGCTCATGTGTTGTGTGTGTTTAGAGTCCACAGGGTATTTCTGAAGTGTATATCCTCTGGTCCTCAGAGGAGATCGGCACACTGCTCCTTTGTGGAGCAGGCCTCAATGAAGGTGCACATTCACTCTCAATGTGGGCCATTCCAAGTCTGGCTTATTTAGACATAACAGAACATTCCCAACATTGATGGTGGTAGAGAATTTAGCTTTCTAACCTAAAAATAGTATTACCAAAAGAAATATTATAAAAGTAAAATGTACAACAATGTAAAACATTTATACCCAAACCACGTTATTCATTCACTGGTAAGCTACTTCTGTAGCTACGTAGGGATGCAACAAATCTCATGGTACGATATTATTTCAGTATAAACCTCACAGTACAATATTTATTATTATGGGAACTCTCACAGTATTATAAAAGGGCTCGCAATATTCTCACGATATTGAGCTTATGCTTACAATAATAAGCATAACGGCCATATTAGTCATTTGTCTTCATTTTCAATGATACCTTTTCTAAAGTACAAAATACCAATTTATGTTAAGAACAGCTGCAATGCAGGTGCAATGCTTAAAGTCTGGTAGTAGTAAAAAGTAGTAAAAATGTCCAAACAAAACAAAACTATGTTTAATTACATTGCAATGCAATAGTTTTAATACTTTCTTGTTCTGTAACGCACTTTGAATAAGGCCCTACTTTGTGTTGTGCTCTAGGCGTCTAGTCATTGTCGTCTTCGTTTCTGCTGATACAAACTCAAAACTGTTTTTTTTGGCACAAATACATACCAAGACCACAACGATATCGAGACAATTTTGCTATTGCGATATCGCCAATACCTTTACATCCCTGTAGCTCAATCTGACCCTTCAACCACCACCAATCACTCACACAACTACATTCATGCTAAGCAAAGTAGGTGAAGTGTCTTGCCTAAGGACAACAATAGTTTCCACTAGAGCCACTGCTGCCCCACTGTGGCACCTGGTATTCCTAGCAGTCTCTCATCCAAGTACTAACTAGACTCCTCCTTAGCTTCTGAGATCAGATGAGACCAGACATTCTCAAGGGAGTATGACCAACATACAAGAAACAAGAATCAAATACTTAATTATGAAAAACAAATAGTCATAACATCTAAATATTGTCTATATATATGTTTGTAGTTACTTTAAAATGGTAGAAGTTAAAAGAACAAAAAGTACAATTTAATTTCCTTGAATAATACGTGTGTACTTTTGGATGTCTCCATTCGGAGTTTGGTCTGAGCCCTGCTTGGCTACAGCACACTCCCTCTCAGTTGTGTATTTTTTATTTCCACCAGGCCGCTCGAGATGTTTGCCAAAGCGACACACAAGGCGCTATGCTAGCCCTGGTAATGACTTTAAAACACGTCACTTGGACACTGCCGTGCACTGTAAATAAAAGCATTTCAATGGTACGCTCTGAGCATGAATTCCACAGTCGATGAGTAAGCTGAGCTGGTGGAGCACAAGTGCCTAAGCAGATGTCACCAGGAGCGCGGTGTGTCGGAAAAACCAAAAAGACTGGCAACGGTTTGGTTACAAAGAAGACAAGGGAGGATTAAGTAACCAGAGAGCCTGCCTGTCCTTTTACGGTCTATTACTGTAAAAATAATCTTCACAGTACACGCCTTTCAGAAATGCTAAATAACTGTTCAAATATGTACAATTTTATAGTAATGCCAACGCTAAATGATTACCACTCTGCAATGCCGAACTCTTAAAGGCGCTGTACCTGATTTTTATGACAAAACAATAGGCCTGTAGTCAACTAAAGACACTCTTGATCGAATAAAGACAAACCTTGTGAATTGATTAGTCGACTAAAAAGTGCCAGGCACAGGGTTGGCAAAGCTCTCATTTATACAGAAAATCAGTGAACAGTGAACTTGGTATTTGCATGTAAAAAATACAGAATAAACTCAGTTCAATCCCGAATTCTGATAATCCCATTAAAATAATTTAGTCATTTAATCGGTCAATGATGTCTCAGTCGACAAAGACTAAAAATCTACAGCCCTACAGTACAATGTTTTATAATTGGATGCAGACAGTACACATCACTCAGCTAGGAGGACAACTAAGCTAACTGAAGTGAAATACTGTTTTGTTTTGGGTTTTTTTGTCTTGCGAAGAAAATATAAATTTGTGAAGTCTGTAACGTTTGGTGGTTCAGATGCGATGACATGGTCTGTTTATCGTTATCTTCAAATGAAAGATTAATCACATTCAAATAAAAATCCCAATTTGAATACATGCAATTAGCTAATCGCAAAGACTGCAATTTTTGAAGTACTTTAATTTCTTCCACAAACAACAAAACCCCTCTAACCCTGTAGTTTAGATCTGTAGGTGTTATGAAATACATGTGATTCTTGTATTAGTTTCAGTCCATATTTCAATCTTTTTGTCGAACACGGTTGGTTGTAAACGTGGTCCACCTCGAGTTGACCAGCTGACAGTAAAAGTGCTTGGAATTGGGAAAAAAAGTGCTTGGATCACATATATTTGTGTGAATGGGCGCTGGAGCTGCTGTTTGACACATTCATCTGAGGAGCCACAGTCTCCTCCTGCTTCTGTCTGTGCAGATAAGCCTGGGTCTGTCTGTGTGTCGTTAAAAAGTTTTTTTCCTCTGCTACCAGCGCGTGTATTTAGCCACAGGTGAAAGAAAAGACCACTGCGTGTATTCACGGGCCTCTGTTCGCTTGAAGCACGTTGTCATAGAAATAAGTTTGGTGATCAGCTGATGGACTCTCACGTGGCTCATGGTGCGGTGTTTGGGGTGAATAATGCGTGGCGTATGTGAACAAGGCCAACCCAAAAGTAAAGTAAACAGAACTAAATGTAATGCACACTGAGGTCAGTCCACAGAGCGCACTGACATGTGTGAAAATGACCTTTGACTCGTGGTCCTCTCCGCCCCACTGCAGCCCCTGCCTCATTCCTTTGGTCTGCAGCCTCTCCAGTCTCCACCGGATTACCCCCTGACACTCCTAATGCACTGTGTTTTATGGTGCAGCAGTGTGGGCTTTACACTAGGATTTGAACCTCTGTGCGGCCCAGGACACCACGCCGCACTAACAGCCTCTGATTTATCACAGCGCTCTGGACTCTGCTCCACCTGACGCCATTGTTTTAGAGCACAAGATAAAACATGTCAAACACACGGCCCCAAGGACAATGCTCGTTTTACGTGTTAATCTGGCCTGAAATAACAATATGTTTGGAAACCCTAGATTGAGTGCGTTTTGTCATAGATTATAAATGTATAACAGACAAAAACACAATATGTCTTCTAAAACTAGGGAAAATTACATTTATAATTGTCTGGTTTATAGTTTATTAGACATTAATATTTTTATTAGAATAAAAATATTAATGTTTTATGGTCATGCGTTACAAGATTGATTAGCTGCCATGCAAACTTTTTAATTTTTACAACTGTTATTTTTACACATAGTTACTGGGTAATATCAATGGAAATTTTACTGGCCATTCACTTTCGAGTTCAAGTTATTTAACCACTGTTGAGAAGGACTCTTAAGTAAATATTTATTGACTATTAATATTGTTCATTTGAATACACTCAGGGTTGTCTATTTCAGTACAACCAATATCTGACCATATTTAAACATGTCTTAATTCCACAGAGCACGTGTATCTATCTGTTCCTCTGATCTGGTCTGCGCTCCACATGGAGGAGTTGACCCAGAGCTTCCCCGTCACCATCAGGCACCCTCAGTGTCTTCATCTGATCCTTCTGCTTCTGATCTCTCCTGCTTCATCTGATCCTTCTGCTCCTGATCTCTCCTGCTTCATCTGATCCTTCTGCTCCTGATCTCTCCTGCTTCATGTGAACCTTCTGCTCCTGATCTCTGCTGCTTCATCTGATCCTTCTGCTCCTGATCTCTCCTGCTCCATCTGACCCTTCTGCTCCTGATCTCTCCTGCTTCATCTGATCCTTCTGCTCCTGATCTCTCCTGCTCCATCTGATCCTTCTGCTCCTGATCTCTCCTGCTTCATCTGAACCTTCTGCTCCTGATCTCTCCTACTTCATCTGATACTTCTCCTGATCTCTCCTACTTCTTCTAAACCTTCTCTTCCTGATCATTCCTGCACCCTGCTCTGGGCTGAGGTCCTTTTTGTGTCTGCTTTATAGTATGTACAGTTGGGCAAAAAAGTATTTAGTCTGCCACC
>KN484718.1:6636-25294 GCA_000787095.1 Periophthalmodon schlosseri
ACACTGAGTATGTACACTGAGTATGTACAGAGTATGAACACTGAGTATGTACACTGAGTATGTACAGAGTATGAACACTGAGTATGTACACTGAGTATGAACACTGAGTATGTACAGAGTATGAACACTGAGTATGTACACTGAGTATGCACACTGAGTATGCACGCTGAGTATGTACGCTGAGTATGTGCGCTGAGTATGTACACTGAGTATGTACACGCTGGGTGTAAGCTATTTATTTTCTAATCAAGCCGATTTATAAATAAAGATTTTCCTGTGTAGGCCACAATCACATGCAGAAGCCAACTCTTTAGGAGAACACCACAGTATGTCCATTCTCCAGGTAGTCTTGGAGAAACTGGAGCGAGTCTTATATGTACACTGAGTATGCACGCTGAGTATGCACGCTGAGTATGCACGCTGAGTATGCACACTGAGTATGCACGCTGAGTATGCACACTGAGTATGTACACTGAGTATGTACAGGTCAAACCCAACTCCAGCTAAGCAGGCTTAGGGCGTAAAATACATGGAGTGCGTTCAACTGATGATTGGGACATGCACGATTGTCCTATAGAGACAGTGTCCTATGGTTGGTCTGTAAGTATAAAAAAGGGTTCATTTTATGTGTTAAAACAGGATTAACTCATAAAAACTGAAACTTTGCTCATAAGAATGAAAACTTTACTTGGAAAAACTGAAACTTAACTTGAAATAACTGGAACTTTCCTCATAAAAACACAAATGTTTTTATACAAGTGAATGCACTACACTTCCACACATTACAGATACAGTCCACTTTTAAATGTAGATGAGAGATTTAATATCCTCATATTAATGCACTGAAATAGCACACAATTTATTTCTAAGTTGTCATGTTTCATCTTTTCAAATCATTGCATATTCCTGTCATTATTATTAGCTTCACCTTTCTCCTTGTCTTGTTCCTGTTATTCTAAATGTGATGTGCCCATTTATAACCGAGCGCCTGTACATTCGATTCACACATGTCAGTGTTTGATCATGAACTCACTCCGAGTTTTTTTTTTTTTTTTTCCACTGCACTGCTACAAATGTCTGTCTTTGATCAGTGCGGTCCCTGTCCAGCCCTGCATGACACCCGTATCCATTTACATAGAGATCTAGACTTCTCTGAGAGGAGGATTACAAAGCATGTGTCTGCGGTGCATGATAATCTAATGTACCAAAGACACAACAGGAGATAAGAGGCGTCATGGCGCACATGCACAACGATAGAAGTTAGCTACGGCGTTGTGTGCAAAGCTGATATCAGTTTCCCAAGTATTATAGCACAATCTACTACTTACAGCGAACACATCTGTTTTACTTTGACGAGTGGGAATTGTCTAAATATCGTATAATATAATGATATGAATAATAATAATAATAATGTTCAGATCAAGTTCAGTGGAGTTGTGTTCACTCACTAACAAGATGGTTAGCGGTTGGACGCCCAATTTTAGTAATTACCTACTTGGCAAGGTGCTCAAGCTTTAAAGATCTATTGTGTTTGTGTTTTCTATATAGTTATAATCTGACACCTGTGGATCATTAAGTCTTTAAATCTCAATATTCATTAAAAGTGACTTAATTAAAGAAACAAGTCGGCTGACTTACGTGTCAGAAAACCGCGGTGCCCAACGGGAGCCGACATCGCCGTAAACGTTATCACAACAAAGAGCCGCGCAACTGTCGGCCCCTCCTATGGACAGCTGCACATGCTAGCGAGCAGCGAATTTTTTATTATTTTTGTAAAATTTGTACCAAAATGCCTATACGACGCTACCGTAGCCAACGCGTATCAACGATTAAGAGAAAACCCTTTAAGGACTGAGCACATTATAGACCATTATAACTCGCCTAGACTTTTTTTTTTCTTTTAGCCATAAAAATCATGTTAAAGGAGGTATCAGCATGTTCTTTTGCCTTTTTTTCCACACAACTACCTCTATTTTACCTATCCATCCTTATTTTTCCTTTGATGTACACAGAATAAGTGTGTAATACCAGTTTAAGTAGAAGAAAAATTATAAAAATGAATGTTCCTTTGAAAACATGTCCAAAATGTCGATAAACTGATACTTCCACTACTAATACGAGGGTCCCCAGAGTGACTCCTCGGCTCTGACTGGGAGAATCCTGGCGACACCTGCGCTCTTTGATTGGTCATCTTAGAGGGACAACGTAAGCGCATTACCGTAATAACAGTAACATATTTAAAGAGCCCTATGCCTCTGCTTTGAGATGCCGTTTGAAGTTACATGACGGCACGATTGGTTGCGGAGTTACGGTAATGGAAAGTCCGCAACCGCGAATCTATCGGGGACGATACCATCCGACGCTACAGGGTTAAACTGATTGGAGAACGAAGTAAGTATAGCGCACTGGGCGTATACCGGCGGCGGTGAAAACGCAAAAGTACAGTGATAATGTTCTTGTCAAAACTTACACAGGTGTGAACAACCAGGAAGGAGTCAGATTAGTCACATTCCAGAGTTTAAAGAGTTTACATGGCATTTCAATAATCTGATAACTCCAGAAATCAGATCTTGATCAGACTTTTGGTGTGCACGTAAACACAGCCACACTGTCAATGCAGGGTATACCAGAATACTGAGGTACAAAACTGCAATCACCATATGACTGTGTGTAATGAACAAGGGCTTACTCTGATCTGAGGGGCAGGATAGAAATTTGCTAATGGCTACAGTCCAGTGCGTTGACGGCATGTATCTAATTCATGTCCATTAACCTGCACTGTCCCCACCAAATACAAATAATAATAGCACTATAACGAAGCAGCCATTCTGTTAATGTCGTTGAGAAGTTGTTGTAATCCCACCGGCAGTGTGTGCGTAGTGCTAGTTCACTTTGTTTTGCTCCCTGCTCCTCTACGCTCTTTACTTTAAGCTGTGAGGAGCAGAGAGTTCCATCATTACGACTACAGCCTGATACTGTCTTATGAGAAAGTGCAGTGTAATTAGCCACTATGCCGCTATCACATGTCCCCATCTGCATCCCCACACTGACGGGAGCGCGAAGTGGGCTTAAAACTGTCCTGATTTTAATACCTATGCTCCGTGTAAGGAAGGGCTGAGGGCACTCTCACATTATCAGAGCCAAAATTACACGGCGTTTTTGCTACGGACCATGGACGTCTTTTATCTGCCCAGGTCGACCGGCGCGTTGTAATTACTCGACAGAGGTGAAGGTGGTGATGAGAAAAGAGGCGAGATCGGAAATCTATCTCCGGCTTCTAAGGAAATGTTTGAAGAGGTGTTGGAGCAGAGTGGAAGGATATGACAGGTCTCTCTATAGGAGCCTTCTATAGGGTTTGGTCCAGTATGACTAACACCATTGATTTTAATATGGAGTTTCCACAGTATTGATGTTGTGCGTGCAAACCGAGCTAGTCTTTCAGTTGTTTGTGTGTTGTGGTGGCTTTAATTGTGATATTGAAATTCAATCCTGGGCATTACTAGCATAGCATGTTAGCGTTCCATAGTTTACCGATACCTAGGGTGACCGGACGTCCCTATTTACCCGGGACAGTCCCAGTTTTGATCCCTCTGTCCCATGTCCCAGTAGAGTTATCCCAAACCACTGATTTGTCCCAGTTTTATACAAGAAATGTCCCAGGTGTCCCTATTTTTGATCAACAGTAAAGGGGGCAATATATTGTCATGTGTTTAACTAAAATACAAAAAAAAATAATGTGCTTGTAAATGAGCATAAGGCAAAAAAATCCACCAACAGAAGTCCCTCAGATTAGATACTGACCCCAAAGTGCATCAAGAATGGACAATTTGATTTATACCAACCATCCCAACCCGAGTGTGTCCCAGTTTTGAATTTTGAAAATCTTGTCACCCTACCAATACCACAGCACACTATGGGGTCACCGAAAAAAACATACAGAGACTTTTTTTTAGCAAAGATTCAACCATCAACATGTGTCTGCCACTATAGTCAACAGGAGCTGTACCTCTGAAGTTTTGGTCTTCCTCTGGGGCCCCCTGTTTCTTAAAGCTCTAACCTCATCATACCCATGTATAAGAATGTCTTATATTTGTAATGCACTTACAGGCTTATAGAAGTGCTACACTGTAGTAATTCATTCCGTACTCGGTGGTGCTAAGCTTTTGTAGGCTCATCTGCCCTGGGGTACACTGACAGAAGCGAGGCTGCCAATCTGCGTTATCCTCTGACTACCAGGTGAGGTGGGTGAAGTGTCTTGCCTAAGGACAACAACGACGGATTCGCTCCCCTTGCTCTGGACACATGGCCATGAACAAACTGAACATATTTTCCCCTGTTTCTTTCAGTTCTCGCTTCTTGATTGAGGACATCCAAACATGAATCTGCCATATTTGCAGCACATCTGAGCAGTGGTATCAAAGCCATGACCTAAATCAACATGAGCAAATGAAGTGACAAAGTGTGTCATGCGTTTTAACAGCCCGCCTACACACACACACACACACAAACACGCACACACACGCACATAAACATGTTAGCTTGTGGGTACAAAGCTAGTCTTGTTTCGTGCAGCTAAGACCTCACTCACATGGATTAAAACCCATGATCCCGTTGGTGGGGCTAACACTTATTAGCTTATTATGCTAATGCTTATTACATCGTTGTATTAGTTTTCATAATCCCTAACTATATTTGGCACGTGTCTTTTTATGCTGGGCTGTAGACTGGAAACTGCCTTCACTAATAAAGGAGGAAGCAAATGCGTCAGCGTAGTGTAAAGACGGTTTTCTCCACACATTTACAAACGATAAAAAATGACCTGCTTGTCTCCATGGAGATGTTATTAATTTGGAAGCTCTACAGTGTGCCATTAAACTTATCTATCTCCGTGGAGACAAGCAGATGGCATCACAAGGCCAGTCATATCAGTGGAGAGGCTCACAGTAAGAATGCACGTTTTTCTGAGCAATAACATTTAAAATTGAATAAATGCAATATAAATATAAACGTTTAATGCCATACTGTGGAATATTCCAGGTAAAGAAACTGTTTTCTACTCTCTTAACATCTCCATACATCCTCATCTTTCGCAGGCCGACATTTGAACGTACAGGCCTTAAGCGGGTTCTTCTTAACGTACATTTGAATGCATAATGTGTACTTTTGTGGCTGGTTTAAGTAATCCTATTTTCTAAGGATGTCTTTTTCTCAATATCTGAAATGATTTTTGCAGCACTGTTGCTGATTTAAAACCCCAAGTCTCCTGCAATCTGTTTCAGTATTCCAGTTGAATTGTAGAAAGTCACTGTCATGCATAATAAGCCCATTTAAGATTGTATTATTAAAATTTATTCCCACAAAACAGTAAGGGTCTGGTAAGGGCATAGTTAAGCAAATGCAGATCAAAAGTTAAAATATGCTAAAATAACAATTTCTGAAATGCGCTGCTCAAAAACTCACCAAATTGAATCATGAATGGCCATATCTCCGCGGGTCAATTGATCTAGGTTTCTGAAGCCAGCGTAACTCTGCACAAACATAACTGCCAATATCATTGAAAGGGAAATTGGTTCATTGTTGCTCATTTTAGCCGCTTCAAACCGTGAGAATCTCCCATTAAAACCCTGCCTGGTGAAACTTCAAAATGGCCCTACCTGTGGATAGAAATCTATTGAGGAAAGAGGGCACTTTTTAACTCTGTGAGGGGAGCCGGGCTGAAAAATCCCACTATTGACAACGGTTTAAAAGGCTATGGAAATGAGCTGGTTGGAGATGTGTTTTTGTGAATTTATGAGCTAGCCCCATTGTATTCTATTCACTGGGGCCAACTATTACTTTGAATGTGATGTGCGCTGAATAACTAGCCCTCCAAGCTGACACGATTATAGCTGCTGTTTGGACCAATGTCAACCTAATGGAAAAATGAAACAGAAAGATGGGCTGTTTTAATCCCATTACATGAATGTGTAAACAAGCAAACAACATGTCAACTTTACAAATGTACAAAGTGCAGCGAGAGGAGAGGTAAGGGGGTAATCAGCGGGTAAAGGTGAGTGGGTAATTTTGGAGATTTCTTTGCTCGATGTCATAGTAATTATTAAAGCTAATGGGACCATGGAACAACCTAACAATTTAGCCAAACTATTCAGAAGGGCAATTAGGCAAATTTTATGTGAGAAACTTCAATTAAAATTTGACAAATTTTAATAAGTTGATTTTAAAGAGGGGGTATTTTACTTCTATGGGGTATTAACTGCTAACATATAACATATTTAGATCACTGTGTTACCTTTTATTGTTTTGAAAATGCTATATTCCCCGAAAAACAACGCATTGACATGTTTTCCTAGTTCCATTTTCGTTTTTGCTGCCCTCAGTCTCTCCTCCCTTTGCTCCCCCCTTCAGAGTGAAATCACAACACAATCAGCGTGCGTCCCGCTAATGAAACGACTGGACACGGGAGAGATCACTAAAATACTGAAACATGCACGCAGCTAAAACCTCTTCAGGCATATTTTGACGAGGGAACATTATAACATGGTAGAAAGCTAAAAAAAACAAAAAAAACTATTGATTTAGCAAGATCAGTATAATAAGGACAATGGCAAATTAAGTTAGCGCTTTTGATTCTGATTATTAAAGCTGCACTATGTAACTTTTCTGGTGAATGGTCCATCATCTTCTCGTCTCCAGGGAGATGTTATGTATATACTTCAGAAAGTTACACAGTATGACATTGGACTTATCTATCTCCAAAGAGACAAGAAGGTGGCGTGACCAGAAAAAGTTTCAAGTCAGATCAGGGGAAAGGCGAGCCAGCTCACAATAACAATGCATGTTTTTAAGGTATTTGTGAGCAATATAAACAATTGTAATTAAATGCAAGATATCCGTTTATAGCAATACTCTGGAACATTTCAGCCAAAGCAATAACATAACCATGGAGAAGGTGACATGCACATTTCAAAACTAACTAAAGCTAACTGAAGTCAACCAATTCATGGATTTCAGCTCTTATAAGAAACATTTGAGGACTTTTTCACATTAAAAACATGTTATACTTAGTTTTAAATTGTTAATCGCTATAACAAATGTCCTATTTTTTTATCATTATGAAACCCATGGATAGGAAGATGGGCCAGTAACGTTAACTCTAGGAAATCAAACCCACAACCTCATCGCTGAGAGATAGGACCACTAACCAGTCCACCAGACACTGCACCCAGAACACATTTCAATTGGCATCTGGCGAATATCTCCTTGTCCATTTTAGAGCTACACGATAATGCCAAGCTCTTGTCTCAGTGTGTTTGAACAAAAGGCCACTCACTGCTCCCTTTCAGATGCACCGTTAGCTTATCCTGGAGTGTGGGATAAGTCTGTGTCATTTCAAAATCAATACAGAACTCAAGAACCCAAAACCTGAGCTGCCAGAGTGGACAGAGATAGGCCATTCAAATGCCAATCTCCACATCTCCAAAGGTCTACGAAAGATACCTGACAGATGGAGCGATGGGGAGGGGGGAGGAAGAAGGTACATCTGATAGGACCAGGGTCAGAGGAGCCATTAGGAGCACAGCCAAAAGATACAGACACATTTGGGAAGTTGTGGTCGCTTCCTCTTTATATTGGCAAGAAAAACTGAGAGGAAAGTATAAATCCTGGAGGAGTTGAATGCACAAAGTGGAACTCGAGAGAGCAACTAAGGCATGATTAGCAGCAACTGTGTTATAACTGTGTGCTGCTCCCAAGCCTGGATAAACGCCTAAAATATGTGCACAAGGAACATAGAACAGGAAAGAATAAGCAGGACCAACATGCGTGAGCTTCCATTGGGTTTCAGATGACATCACAACACTGTAAAGCTAAAATGATTACTGTTAAAATGAAGATTTTGGTTGTAATGTGGTAAGTTTTTTAGGTCTTGTTAAAAATAGAAATGATCAGGTGCAATATTTGTGAATTTTTGGATATTTCATGATAAAGTACGATGTAATCAACAGGAAAAACTGGCTCTTGCCTCTGAGAGTATGACATCATCACGTTGTAGAATCTGAACTGAAGTGTCTTGCCCAATGACACAATGACAGCATGCGATGCTCAGAGCTGGAATTGGTGGGCGAGCTCGTTCAGAGATCGTTGAATAAAATAGTAAATGACATAATCTAATCCAAAACAAACATTACTCTCACCCGCACTTTACTGGCAGACGGTTGGCCAACTGCTTGTCTCCATGGAGATGTTATTGCATAGATCCTAGAATGTTCCACAGTATGGCATTAAAAAGATGTTCTTAAGACAAGCGGGTGAAGCAACCTGTAGCTAAGTTACACGTCAGGTCTGTGTAATAATGCATGTTTTAAGGTAGTTTGTCTAGCAATAAAACACCTGTAATCATAATCTACGCGCAGTAACGTACAAGATAAGTTTAATGCCCTACTGCGCAACATGCCAAGCAGAGCAAAACAGCTCCACAGAGACAAGAAAGTGGCAGACCCCATGACTAAGTGTCTATTGGCGAAGGCGTACGAGCTCTTAACGTTACAAATCTCTATTAAACAGTGGGCTCCAGTGTGTCCTCACAGAGATGTATAAATGTACAGCTGTGTGTGCACCTGTTCACTCGTCTGTGGGAGGATGACTCAAAAACAGGTGATTCACTTCAGGATCACTCTGGCTTTAGCACAGCCACGCAAATATACACACACAGAGAGGGAAGGAGGGAGAGACCGCGGGTGGAGGAGAGACAGAGAGAGAGAAGAGGGAAGGAGAGAGAGAGGGACAGTGGGGGGAGGAGAGACAGAGAGAGAGAGGAGGAGGTAAAGAGGGAAGAGGAGAGGGAGGGAAGGAGAGAGGGAGAGCAGGGCATGGAGAGAGAGAAGAGAGAGGAGGAGGTAAAGAGAGAAGGGGAGAGGGAGAGGAGGGGAAGGAGAGAGAGAAAAGAGAGGAGGAGCTAAAGCGGGAGAGAGAGGGAAGAGGATAGAGATGGAGCAAAGGAGAGAGAGAGATGGATAACCATATAGGAGTCAGAGAGGGGGAGAGAGAGAGAGAGGGTGGAAGGGAGAGTGGGGGAAGGAGAGAGAGACAGAGAGAGAGGAGAGGAGGCGGTAGAGAGGGAGGGGGAGAGAGAGAGAGGGTGGAAGGGGAAAGAGAGAGAGGGATGAGGATAGAGATGGAGAGAGGGGGGAGGAAGAGATAGAGGAAAGCAGGGAAGAGGAGAAGGAGCAAAAGAGGGAGAGAGAGAGGGAGGGAGAGTGGGATAGCAGGGGAAAGAGAGAGAAGAGAGAGGAGAAGGTAGAGAGGGAGGAGGAGAGAGGGAAGGGAAAAGAGAGAGGATAGAGATGGAGCGAGGGAGAGAGATGGGGAGAGGAAAAGATAGAGGAGAGAAAGAGAAGGAGAGAAGGAGCAAGAGAGGGAGAGAGGGATAAAAATTGAGGAATGAAAGAGAGAGGGAGTGAAAGACGGCCGGAGGGCTTGTGGGAGAGCGGGGGAAGGAGAAAGCGAGAGAGGAGAGAGAGGAAAGAAGATCTTGATGGAGCAAGGAAGAGGGAGAGAAAGAGATGGAAGAGAGAGGGAAGGGGAGAAGGAGCAAGAGAGGGAGAGATATGGGAATAAAAATAGAGGAGTGGGAGATGGAGAGGAAGGGAGAGAGAGAGTGAAAGAGAGAGAGACAGAGAGAGAGGAGAGGGAAAGAAAGAGAGTGAGTGAGTGAGGACGAGGGAGAAATAGAGAGAAAAGCAGAGGAGAGGGAACGTGGGCACGAGGCCAGCCCGCAGAGACCACAATCTGAAACTGGCCCACTTGATTTGGTCGTGTTAACCTGCGCTCACTCTCAAACAATTACACCAGCGCTGCACTCCACAGGCAGCTGCTACAAACATTTATTAAAAGAGCTTTGAATGGAAACATGGAAACTCCAAATTCAACGCTAATTAATCAAATGTGGAGTTCTGCCAATAGAAATTTGAAGACAAGGTTAAATGCGCTGTACCTGATTTTTATGGTCTTAAAACGTGAAAAACAGAACTAGTTTTAAACTGTTTGCAGATTCCTCGCTTACCTTGCGCATTCCTCGCATCCTAATTATTCACTGCAATAAGTTTATAAGAGCATGCTAACGCGCACCTCCTGATTATCACACAATAAAAGGCTGTATAATTAGATGCAGGCAGCACACGGCGGACTTCTCTTGACCTGGGGAGCAGCTATATATAATGTCTGTGCTGGGGCAAATATATTGGAAATGCAATTTTTCTTTTTTTTCAATCGTTCAGTCCAAGTTTCCCCAGCAATTGTGTTTACACAGAAACACACACTGTTATAAAAATCTATAGACAGCACTGCACATACACAGTTGTAAGAGTTTGACCCAGAAACATGAACGGCTGCCTGCTGGTAGACTTAAGGTCAACCCAGAAACGCTGCAGTGTGTCATCTGTGTCCTGGATACAAGTCACATAACACATGCTTGTACCTGCAGACCAACCTTAAAAAGAGAGTCACAGTTATTAAAGAATGTAACAATCTTCATGGAGACAAGCAAGTGACTCTACCAATCATGTTTATTTATCTATCAAAAGTTTATACCATACTGCGGAACATTCCAGGCAAAGCAATAACATTTTCATGAGACAAGTTGGTGATGTACTACTAGGTCTGGACAACATGGGCAAAAAAAGAATCATACTTTTTCCCCCATGTTGACCGAACTCAATTTTCAGTTCAATTTTCTTCCATCTTATTGAAAACATAGACGGGTGGACTTCAGGCACAAAGAGCCGGGTGTCAGGATCACTACGGTTTTCATTTCATGTTGATAAGACCAGTAATTCAGGAGAAATCATTTAAAGTTTGAATGAGTTTGTACAATATACTGTAAAAAGCATGGACACGCTACTGCTCTCACTTATAAACGGTGAGAAAATAGTTGTTTACTTTCTGTAACTTGAGAAGCTGCCGCTGGATCCGAGAGAGGGAGAGGGAGCTGCTTTAGGGTTATTGTGTCAGTGGCATAAATTATCGTTTATCGTCTATATTTTCTTCAATATATCGCACATCAAAATTTGTTGTTGTGGTGACAGGCCTACACCACACACACAGAGACAGACTGAAGGAGACGCTGGACTTTTTAAGATTTAAGTCAAAACAAGTGACATAAGCCCTGAGTCAGAGCTTTCACCTAGAGAGAGAAGCTGTGTCTCCTCTTCATCACCACCGCGCTCTCTTACTGCCACAGGATTGACTGTAGACCTGACGATTAAATTGTGCTTTTCGATTTTTGGCACGGCCCTACGTACTACGCTCCACCAGAAATGCTTGGTGTCTCATGGTGTCAACGAAGCTACTGGCCTGTAGGGGGCTACACAGGACACAGGCCATGTCACTCTGAAACTTACATACTTCATCTTGTGTACTCGATGCAAGATTTTCATTGGTATAATTGGTGGAGGCAGGAGAGTAACGCAGTAACACAAGAGGGGCATGCAGACTCCACTCAGAGAAAGTGTGTTTTTGGACAAATGGTGGTTCCAACACTGTGTGAACATTTGGTCCATCCCCTCATCCTCATTCATCTCCCTCTCCCCCTGGCTCTGCGTCTCTGTGGTACTGTGGTACTGTGGTGCTGTGGTACTGCGGGCTGAGGGAGAAAATCTGCACCAGACTGGTTTTGGCACGATACAAGTACAGAGCCAAGACCAAACACCGAGCCAGCACCCACATGTCTGCAAGCAGGCTCCCCCTACGGGTGCTGATGTACTACTACCGTCTAGTTTTTAAGAGTAAGACCAGTTTTATGGTTGTTTAGTTTAGAAGTTGATGTAATGGGCAGATTAAATTAGTGAGTGGGGGATACTACTGTGTAAAAGTACTATTAACAAAGTAGTAGTAGTAGTAGTAGTAGCAGCAGTAGTAGTAGCAGCAGTAGTCGTAGCAGTAGCAGCAGTAGAAGCAGTAGTAGTAATAGTACAGCCACAGCAGCTGCAACATGACACATATTGAAGAAGTAGCATTACTCATAACTATTCTATCAAAGTAACAATTTTGTTGAGTACCTAAACTTAGTACTATGATTTGACATATTTGAGTTATTGGAAAGTAACTCTTCCAAATCCACAAAAGCGTACAAATTAATTATTAACATACGCAAAAAAGTAGTTTACATTTTTCCAGATTAATACAAAACCGTGCGATATTATAAATCATCATCATTTCTCCTCTTGAACATGTTTTCAGTCTCATATTCCACAGTTCTGACTTCCACCCTCACACAGGACGCCTACTGCTCTGCCTCCGCTCAGCCCAGCAGCGGTGAACGTCGGTGGGACGACCCTGCCGCGTCTTCAGCCTCTGCTCCTCCATCCTCCACACAAAGAAGAGCCAAAGGAGCAGGCACCTTCAGAGCCAAGGGGACTATAAACTATTGGACCTTATAACAGAACTGCACATATGTACTTACTTACTAATGCACAGTAAGTGAAAGATTAAAGAGTGGGTATTACGCAAAATCGATTTTCTTTTTTAGCTTTCTACCATGTTATAACGTTGTTCCCTAATCAAAAACACGCCTGAAGAGGTTTTAGATCCGTCCATGTATGTTTGAGTGTGTTAGCGATCTCTCCTGGGCCCTATTCAAACCCTCCTTACGGTTAGCTGTAAGATTCTGTCCACTGCTCCGCCCACAGGCCTACATCACCCGTGCTCCCACACGACAATTCTCCATAAATATACAAAAACATAACACAGAACTGTACACAACGACTTGACAAACCTGATGCGATGTGCAGTAGTTTCAGTCGCGGGATGAACACTGATGATGTTGTGACAACGCTCTGAAGGGGGAGTGACTTAAGCGGGGAGCAAAGGGACAGACTTTTAATCATCTTTTGACCGTAGACTGTACATATAAATGGACATAGCTAATTTGCTAGAAAAAAAACAAAACAAAAAACTGTCGTCTTTCTCTCTGTAACTGCTGCTGTCAGGCTCGTCATTTTGGTCTTAAAATGTTCGTGTTAACCCGCTCTACATGATCCGGGTGTTTTTATTTCGCTTTTGTGTCCGTAACTCAAGATATGAACATTAATAACAGACGAATCAGCTGCCTTCTTTCGAAAAAGTTTGATTGACAGCAATGGCTCTTTGGTTGCTATGATACTCGCAGTCGGAATTCCAAATATGGAGCCTGGGTACAGATTTGCCCCTATAACTGCTACCGTCGCTGAGCTTCATTTGACTGGAGCCGAACACTATGGGTCACGTGACACTCCCTTAGTCCACTTCCGTAAACAATCTATGCATTTGACACAAAAAATAGTCAAATGTATTTTTCCAAAGACTGAAGGACTGGCTATAGACCTGTCCATTAAAAAGCCTTAAACTGATCATTGATGGTTTAAAACTATTGGATCTGATTCAGTTCAAAGTGCACAGCCTTAAATATAAGCGGTAGCAGTGACACTGTACATGGCTGTGTGGATGGCAGACTATAAGGACGGTGTGTGTGTCTTCCCTGTTCAATATTCATCACTGCCTCCACGAGTGACCGATGATTGAACAAGCTCCTATTAGGCCTCATATTACACAGTCCAAGGATAAGAGCAGGGAATGATGGGAGCTGGAGGACAGGACGCGGGGTCAGACTTCACAGCGTCCCCATAACGCTCCCTCACTCTTCATTCACTGTGATTGGAGCGGGGTAATCTCTTCTCCGGGCCATAATAACTGCACTGGCACATTCAAATGCAGACGACAGCGCCATTGAATTGAGTTAGAGACAAGCCGCTGTCTCGTACCACCAATCACCAATCACGACTTTAGCAACAAGAGTGATTTATGAATGATTTATCGCTTCGAAAAAAAACTTCATCTGCAGTAGTCGTGTGTATTTTAGTACTACATCAACTCCTGCTGCAAGAACTAAAACTATTATAGCTATTATTGCTTGAACTTCTACCTTCTAGTTCTACCTGCTACTACAACTACAATTACACCAACTACTACAACAACAACCACTACAACTGCTACGACTACTATGATTAATACAACTACTACGACTACCAGTAGTATCATACTACTTCTCTCAGTGCAGCTACAAGTGTTGATCTCGAAAGAACATTACCTGAAGCTTTTTGAGGCCAGGGACCTTATCGATCTGAAAATATCCCAAGGACCCACTATCGTTCTCCACACTGGCATCACAATAACATTCAGAAGGTCAAATCTTGTTTAAATCTGGATAAAAGATTTGTTTGCCATAGTAGTGTTATTTACTGGTTTAGTTAGTTCATCAAAAATATATATATTTGGGATAATACCAAAAGAAATTGTAGTATGTACGTTTTGCTCAATCGTTATGACAATTTTTGGGGGAGTCCACTAACACGTGGCTCCACTTTGAGAACCGATGAGTCCGAGGATATGGCTAATGTTCTTTTAAAGGTGGACTACGAAGCTTTTCTGGTGTTAATTTACAAAGTGTACCCATAGACTGTATATATAAATGGACGTAGCTAACGGAAATCACCATCTCACGTCACGTCACAAGTTTATGAACACATGCATTTTTAGAAGGTTTCAGTGCAGCTCCTGAGACTGCCACGATCCAGGCCTTATCAGGGCACAAATGTTTTTAAACTTAATCTCTATATCAGATAATTGCACTGGGCCCGTGAATATATTTAATCTAAGCTGTTTCTGCGACATGACTTAGAAAGCGGCGGGCGAGAGCAGGTGTCGCCTTATCAATTCATTGTTTCCATCACAACCTGATTGAACAGAAATAAATTTAATCCACTGCTCCCCACGAGACTCCGCAGCACCGACTCGGAATTTTAATTTGGGAAGAAAAACAGGAGCTAATGCTAAAACAAGGCTTATGCAACCAGTCACAGACCAAACCTGTCTATAGGAAAATGTAAACAGATATTCAATTAACTACTTGTGTGGAACAGCTATTTAAGAGTTACAGTGTTTACTTTTGGTTGTATTGACTTGTGGCTACCATCAAAATATTTCAATGAAGTATAGTCCAAGCCAGTACCGTCTAAGAAAACATTTAGTAGCTCAGTTGGTTGGCGTTTGTCCTCTGGTCTGAAGGTTGGCGGTTTGAATCCCGCTCTCGACATGAAACATCATTGGTAGAGCGTTCAGATCGATTCAGTGCAGTTGCAGCTCCCACAGATGAATGCTGCTGTTGCGTCCTTGGGCAAGACACTTAACCCACATCACTCCCAGTGTCTGCATACACTGGTGTGTGAATGTGTGTGTGAATGGGTGAGCGGTTCCTTGATGTAAAGAGCTTTGAGTGCCTTGAAGGCGGAAAAGCGCTATATAAAAATGCGACTATTTACCATTTTACCATTTCCCATCCTTCCGTGTACCAGATCTGAACTAAAATAGAACTACACCATTACTACAGAAGTTCTAAACTATGACTAACCCTAAAAACAACAAAAAAAAAAGTCTGTGTAATCCCTCAGTCGTCCAGGTATGATCCATAGTAAAAGAAAGTGAAGATGTTTCGCTGCTGATCCGAGCCGCTTCCTCAGTTCTTCAATTTACTCCATAAATGAAGTTACACAATAGCACTGAAGAAGAGTCCATGTACCTAAGCTGTCATTCTATAGTAGTAGTAGTAGTAGTAGTAGTAGTAGTAGTAGTAACAGTAGCAGCAGGAGTGATCTAAGTTTAGAGTGAGTCTTGATGGAAGTAATAGAATGTTAGTGAGAGTTTTATAGTCACTGCTTTGAAAAACTGCAGAGGGGAACATGAATAATGAGAGAAACCAAATGAAGACAGATGACAGCAGACACAGCACAGGCACAAAATGAACCAGTCTGATCTCGGATTGTCCCACGGCCACACAACTACACACACAAACATACAAACACGCAACTACACACACAAACATACACACACACAACTATACACACACAAACATACAAACACACACTCACAAACGCACACACAAACACACAATCACACACACAAATACACACTCACTCATACAAAAACATGCACACACACACACAGACACATACACACAAACACACAACCACACACTGTTACAGTATCCCAAGACGCACTACAGTTACAGAGCAAAAACAAGTTAGAAACAGCTGATGAACATTAAATGTTCGCTCTACAGGACGGGGGGTGTTACTAGTTTAGTGCTGTGTTGAGTTGGATTCGTGGCCGTTCCATTGGTACTGCAGCCCAGAAAGCATTTTTTCCATAGAGCGCAATGTAATCACAAACTGCCTGTTTTTGGGCTGACAGGCACCGACAGCTTTACAAAGGTCAGATTTTGTGTCAATTTTTAACTTATTTTCAGATCATAAACTTTCTCAGCTCAAAATCCTTCAGTTGTCTTAAAAACAGCTTTTTAATCTTTAGCTTCAGTTCACTCTGCTCCGCTCTGTTGTGCTCAACCTAGCTGCTCATGGTGGACGGGCTGCACAGTTACCAGATGTACCTAGCCGCTGAGGTTAATCTCGTGACACTGAGCTTGTCCCATTAACTTAAACGTCTGAGCCCCAGAGCCTGGTAAACACAGCCGCCATAGAGTCACAGCCACAAGACACAGCAAGTTATGTCGCATCACAATACTAAGTTAGCTACAAAAAACATCTACCATCATTAATGTGTACGTAGAATTACTATAAAAGGCAGATGGCATTTCAGAAGAATCTAAAATGTTCCACTGTTGCACACTGAAATTAACGTTTACAATTTTCCTAATCCAAAACTATTCAGAAGCCTGTGTAGTTTGCAGTGAGAGTGGTGAGAGCTCATAAGCCCTGGTCTTATCTCAACCATATGTCCATGTGCGTACGGAAACAGCTCACAGATTTGGAGAGTCCGGCTAATTCGCAGGAGAGACGGTGAAATCGGGCAGGCTTTGTTACAGTAAATCCACTCAATTAGATCGCTTCCCTCCGCAGCGCCCAACCGAGGAACGCCATCTCGCTCAAATCCTGCTGCGATTTCTGAAAATTTGACAAACACTGAAGATTGACAAATACATGAATATTACGTTTTATTTTCAATGAACATTTTGCCTGAATCAATTTTGGTTTTCTAAGTCAATAACAATTTTAGGTACTTTTTGACAACATAGATGGACCAAAATACACCATTTAGACGAGGTGCTTTTTTTTTTTAATTATTATTATTTCCAGTTCAGTTCATTCATGTTCATTCAAGTAAAAAAATGACATTCTACCAACGATGTAATAAATTATGCTTTCTATAAACTGTGGCCATAGAAATAGACCATAAAAATACCCATATACTACTGAATGGTCAAAAGTCCTCAAAATGGCGTCCAAAAATATTGCCAGACTATAAAGATTTGTGAAGGAAACATTTATATTTTACACTTGAATTTGATGTTAGCTAAAGAACAGATTTAACTGCGCCATACACGGTTATAGCTACTACTTACTGCGTCATTCCTAAGCCTGGATAAATATCAGTGATGGCAGGAAGGGCATCTGGTATAAACATTTTGCAGCTATAAGCAACATAGATATTTAACAGAACTGCGACAAAGAAGGTTGGTGGAGTTAGTGGTTGGTGATTCGAATCCCGCTCTCGACATAAACATCTTTGGTAGAGCAGTCAGATCCACTGACCCACAGGTTGGCGGCACTCACACATGAATCCTGTTGTTGTGTCCTTGGGCAAGACACTTAACACACCTTGCCCCCAGTGTCTGCGTACACCGGTGTATGAATGTGTGTGTGAATGGGTGATGTAAAGCGCTTTGAGGTGGAAAAGCGGTATATACAAATATGACCATATACTACTCGCTGCATTATTTGCTAAGCCTGGATACGTGGAGAGATGTCAGGGAGGGCATCCGGCATAAACACTTAGTGAATCAATATTAGTGGATAAGTGGTTTAAGTAACTCCAGGAAAAAATCCCTATGAACGTCTAAAATCATCATTCCAGCCATGCAGAGAAAATAGATGTGTTTTGCCGTGTTCTCGGAAAAATACATTGATTTGGGATTGCGCAGGTTGGACTTGGCGTGTGTGTGGGAATATTGCCATAAATCGTGAAAATGAGATCGCTCGGTCGGACTGCCCCCTGCTGATGGAACGACACATGTGGCAGCTCCGCGGATTATATAGACACCTATCTGCAGCCTCCTATTGGGCTCCAAACTGATTACATTCATATGGTCCGTGTGTTTGTGAGTGGGTTAGAGAGGGAGAGAGGGAGGGAGAGAGGGAGGGAGGGAGGGAGAGAGGATTTGAGGATCACCCGGACAATCTGTTGCACGGATGGATGGAGAGGTGGAGGGAGGGTGAAGCGAAAGAGGGGAAATAACAGGAAAAACTAATTACAAAACAGAAGGTCCACCGGCTGAAAGCCTTAGTAGTATTAGTGGTGGAAGCTGTGCAGTAGTGCAGTAATGCAGTAGAAATAGTAGTATCAGTATTTCAGTATTTGTTGGTATAGCAGTACGTAACTGCAGCAAGAAGAAAAACATTTACACAGTTAAAATGGAATTGTATTTGGATATACTGCAATTGCTTTGAGTTCTTTGACACTGTGATTTATGCTACTACTACTACTACAATAACTACTACTACTACTACAATAACTACTACTACAATAACTACTACTACAACTACTACTACTACAA